>OMLJ01090029.1:0-14402 GCA_900302595.1 Gadiculus argenteus
GATTTTGGAAATTAAAATGAGACTGTCATGCTGACTGTCACGCTCAATGCATGACACTTGAGAGCCCTGCATTTGGTATGACCAGAGGCTTCATGTACGAAGCTTGCTCACGCACAAAAAAGCTGCGTAAGCAACTTTTCACGCAAACGACCGGATGTACGAAGACTGACTTTGCATGGAAAAGTGTGGATCTCCACGCAAACTTCAGGGCTTACAGCATTAGGCCGACTCGATCACAAGTCATGAACTAATATTGTAATATGAGGCTAGTTGAAAGTGGATTTGAACGTCTAAATGTGTGATCTTGAATGCACTTGATTGCATTATTGTTGAGACACATAATGTGACACTGTTGATATTAGGCTAAACTTAAACAGACTCATAAAACGATATTGTCAATATTGGAATGATAAGGAAATTAAAAGGAAGCCCCATATTATTTTCTCTTGCGTGCGCAAGGATGATACATCCGGATTGATTTGTGCGTAGGATTTCTGTGTCCGCAAGGTTTTTAGTAAGAAATCCACACAAGTCTTCGTACATGAGGCCCCAGGTCACTGATATCTTTGCAACACAAACAGCAAGGAGGATTGACTTGATCTATAAATTAAGTCCCTAATTTTAATTGGCTTTCTGAAACATCCATTAACATCCACATTTGCCTCAAACAATGTTAGGCTTACAGCCCATGTAAATAGTTGTGAAATAATGTTCTTGTTCCTTTATTTGTTTGTTACTTTGACCGTTCCGGTTGATATTGTGGAAAGGATGTTAGTGAATGATTCAGAGCATGGTGCATTTTAAATGGAATCACTTTTGGTTTTGTGTCTTCATTTTTCTTAAAACAATTGTAACTGAAAATAAACATATACAAATTCCAACCATTGAGGGCAAAAATAGGTCCAATGAAATAGGCCCAGATTTTTGTTTTGTTTTAAAAATCAAGATTAGGTCTGATTTTAATAATGGCGCGTTTCCACCACAGGGTGTGGGTCGGTTCGGTGCGGGTAGGGAGGGAGCGGTATTGCTCAGGTCGGTTATGTGTCTCGTTTCCACCGACAGTACCCTTATGGTGGGCGGGGTTTAAGCCGGACGGCGACAGCCGTGGAGGCTACGTTGCTACGATCTCATAGCAGCCCGACACAGTGTAGCCCGCTAATAAATCCAATGAAAAAGAACGTGCACAATAAACAAAGAGCAACAACGTAGGATGTCCAAGAAGGACGGCAAACTTTTGCTCAACATTTTCTTCAATAAACAAGTTTTCTCTGTTGTCCAGAAATACCCCGCGGCTACTGTGCTACCTGGCGCACGGAAGTGCAGATTCTGTCGACCAATCAAAGGACAGCGTGTGTAGCTCAGGAAATTGCCGGTACCCTTTCAGGGTCTCAGTACCCCAACGGAGGAGTACTCCGAGAGAGTACGGCGCAGTACCTTACCCTGCGTTGGAAACGCGCCATAATTGGCTTTGCATCCTTTCCTTCGGTAATCTAAGACATGCTTCCCACCAGCTTTAAAGTACAATGCTGCCACTGGTGGATTTGTATACATTTTATTCACATAATCATCCCTCCCTGCTATTTTGTATTTCACCAAAACACCCTGAAACAACTTGAGTCTCACATACTTATTCCACCATACCCCACTGACAGTGAAGCAGGCCAATGGCAACAAGCGCACAGACCTTCCTCCCTCACTTTAAAAACCACCAGCCGCCACTGGTGTTTGTATTAAAGTAATAGTTTTATTTGAATAATTTCAACCTGAGCTCATTATAGGCTTCTTCTAAAGAGTATAATCAACCCCACAACATCCAGCGGAAATTCCTATGACATCACAATTCCCGCTCCCCTATAAAAGGGGACCAGACCAGTGTTAATCAGAGAGTCGAACAGTAAGCATTACCTTCTTATCATTAAGCAGGTACATCAGCGTTTCAAGGTATCTTTTGTTAACCAATTTGTTTGTTTCCATGGGGCAAACGATGGGGAGGAGACGCGTGAGGAGATGTGAGGACCTCTCACCCACCAGGAGGGACCCCAACCGGAGGGACCCCAACCGGAGGGACCCCAACCAGAGGACCTCCACCAGCAGGGCCTCCAACCGCAGGGCCTCCAACCGGAGGGACCCCAACCGGAGGGCCTCCACCAGCAGGGCCTCCAACCGGAGGGCCTCCAACAGGAATTCCATATGCTCTCACAATCTTCCATAGGGTGCCGCGGTGAAGGCTATCAAAGGAAAATGGATATCAAGATGTGCATTTCTATGCACAATAATAATATGATGAAAGGGGAAATCAAGATAATAATTATTATGACATTAAATTAAATGCAATAGCACTCTCTAATGGATATGTAACAGCGGTTCATGCTCAAATATCCGCCCCTCACACACACACGCACGCACACGCGCACGCGCGCACGCACACACATAGTATGCATCGATCTAAGCACCGCCCCGACCAGAGGAACTGGAAGAACTGGAAGTACTGGAAAGTCCAGCATTCCACTATCAGGAAGTCAGAGGGGAACAAAAACTACGACTACATAAATGAACAAAGCGGTCAAGTCTTTGTATGTTGCTTAACGTCGAAAATGGCTGCTTTCGAAACGGACCATTCTGCACTCCTTAAATTGTCATCTGCCGCGTTTTACGCTGGTAGTTCGTTTTTGATCACAGTAGTAAACAAAATTGTTCTCACTAACTTCAGGTAGGTGGCGCGTTAATGCAGTATATTGTGGCATTGGTTGAGATATAACTTTTGTGACACATTTTTTTTATTTAATTGCACGCACTTTCTAGATTTCCTTCATACGTCTGTCTTGCAATTGGTCAGGTATGTAGCCTATGGGTCTATTTAGTAGGCTTTTATATACCTATCCACTGGCTGAATGATGCTCATTGTAATAACTGTCATGTAATCCTCCTAGATGATCACCACTATTGTAATCCTCAATGCTGCAAAAATGAACCAAGCTGTTCATTTTCAAGACTTTGACAAAAGTGTTTTTATTAAAGTAAGATATCTTTATTTTTTTTAGAAGTAGAATATGCCATATTTCAAACTAGGCCTACTAAAGTTGTCTTTTGCATGGAATACTAACATTTGATTCATTTTGGTGACAGATTTTTCCTCTCCCTTTACTGTATGTTGGAAACCACATAACAGGACTCGCAAGCACAAAAAAAATAAGGTTTGACATCCCTGTCTTCTGTTAAAACATTTTGCTTGGTTTGTGTTGTGTTTGCAATGCAATTTTTCTCCCATGTCTAAAAATATATTTCTCTTTTACAGCTTACCCATGTTTACAGTGTTACGAAAATTCACTATCTTAATAACGATGATAATGGAAGTATATTTATTAAGGTGTGTATTCCTCAATAAATGTTTAATTGATTTCATCCTGTTGTAATCAAAGACAAAGAAAGTAACAATGGAGAGAAGGGTGATGAGAAAATGTCATTTTGTATTGAAACGGCTACTTGAACAATGAAGAGAAATGTTCTGGGAAGTAGTGAGTAATGTCCAGTGAAAGTCTGGTGTTTTTTGTCTTTCAGAAAAACCTTTTCCCGGAACAAGGTCTACAGTGTGGTGACTATAGTTGTCGGTGCCTTGATTGCTGCCAGGTGTGTGTTATGATCTAATGACAATTAACTCAATGAACTAACTCAACTAGCTCAGACATGGCAGAATTCATCACCTGCTCTGCAATATCATTTGGCCAAATCTCCCAACACACTTCGGTTGACGACTTCTACCGGCGTCTTGTGTGACTGAGTTTGAATGTGGCAGAGCAACTGCCTTAGGGCTCGTTCACACTGCCACCGCCAGCCTCCGTCAGTCGACGGATCTCATTGACTTTGCATAGGGAGATCCCGAAATGCATTGTGGGTCCCTCCGTCAAATCGGCTCCGTCCACAAAGACGTCATCGACGTCATCCGTCGACTGACAGAGGCTGATGGTGGCTTTTTTACGTTTATAACTACTCAACTAATGAGTGTGTTTATGGTTATTTTGTATGAAAGCACTCTTTCTCCTCGGTATGTGGATATTTGCATCATCTGTGTATGCAACGTGAATATAATTTATTGTAGCTAAGCCTGGGTCAGATAGGCCTAATGTATTATTTAATGGGTAGATAGTGACACCCAGGTACAATGAGCCATGCTATTACTATTACTGTTACTATTAATATTCATTCCTATTGGGTCCTTTAGCTAACTTTCATCCAAAGTGACTTACTGGATTCGGATACATTAATGAGCCTGTGAAAAATGCCTAGTTAGGCTACAGACATTGCGAATGGAGTTTTCCACCCTATTGCCACTCCACTTTCCCTGCAGCCCGGTTAATAACTCAAAAGTGTTGTTATTTCAACTCCATCAAACGTAAATCTTATTTGTCTTCCATGTAGCTCAGACCTGGCCTTCGATATAGAGGCCTACACCTTCATCCTCCTCAATGACTTATTCACAGCCGCCAACAACGTGTTCACCAAGAAGAAGCTGGGCAGCGAGGTAAGCTTCTGTTCAGCCCTTCTACGCAGGTCCGAAACTATCGTGCTCTGCTTGGGGGGGAGGGTTCTGGGGATGATGAATCTGTGTTTGTAGATGGGCCAATAGGCCGCGGGGCAGCAGGTAGATCGGAGGGTCGAGGGGTGGAATTTGATTTAGGGAAATGGTACTGATGGTAGTGGATGGCAGTTAGAGGGCACAGGCAAGAGATAGATAGAGATAGATAGATTTTGACTAAGGCTAAACATACTTGCCATACAACTAGGCAAAATAGCAAGAGAGAAAGCATGAGTAGATGTGCAGAAGTGTCTCAAATGAAATGCCATGTGTCATAGGCGGCAATGAATCCATACAACAGTATGTCCATATGGTAAATCTCCCCGACTTAGACTCTCAAGAAACAGAGAGCAGAGCAGACTAACTACTGTATTTCGTAAAAAAAAAGAATCCTAATTAGTAAAACATATTGTCTTGTTAGGCCCATTTATCATAGCTGAATCTAAAAATGTTTCAGTTATTTGTGGGTTCTTTGTGTTATCATGTGGGGACAGGGCGATGGAAATGTTTGAAATGAGTAATGGGCTTTGAATCAGCCATGCTATCTATTCGCTGTGACTTTTCTACATTTTCTACATTGAACTTTGGTTCTGGGGGTTGGCAGTTTAAACATTTGGTGGGCAAAGCCCAAATGAAACCATGCTTGGCTTCATTTGTCTATTACTTATATATTTACCTTCCCCTCACATAACACGTGTGGTGTCTTAGTGGGTGTTAGCACCCCCCCTCTTTGATATTAATGTCTGATTACATTTTGGGGTTTTATTATGCTATGTAACATACCCTGTTAAAGTAAAGAAATGTAAGACTATGATATGGGAGTTGTGATTAGTATGGACCTTTTCAATAATACAATAGCCAAGGTCCCATAGATTCCAATGCACATTCGAAAAACGAATGAATATTTTCTTTGCTGTAACTTACAAATATTTGTGTAGTTAAGTTAACAGCCTTGAAATAATCACATATTAAAATGAAAAACTTTGAATGCATAACTTGCAATTTCACTACAATTACACCATACCCTGAGAGAAAGTTTACAGAAAGAATTACATTTTATTGTAAGCATTTTCTATGTGTCTATTTCCCACTTCAAAGGGTCTTGGGAAATACGGTGTGTTGTATTACAATGCAGTAATCATCGTCATCCCTACAATCTTGGCAAGTGTTCTAACAGGGGACTTAAACAAGGTAAATATCAACATCACTGTGAATCCCCAAAAGACTCATCAATAAACTGAATAGATACTTTTAAGTACTGATTGACAACCATTATTTTTCTGGTTTCCTAGTCTTATCTACTTAACTGTATTGTTTTTATACAATTTGTTCATTCACTTCAAAATTGTTTTATTAATAACATTTCAGTATTATTATTTGGTTCCATAGGCAATGGCCTTTGAACATTGGGTGAACCCCACTTTCACTATTTGTTTCCTGCTGACCTGCATAATGGGGTACGGTCATGATTTAATTTATTCTGTGCAATGTCTATGTAGTTACATACATAAACACCATTACCTGATTACAGCTGTGATCTTGTACTTTTTCTATAAAATGTGCATGCAGATATCTCCTATATTTGATAACACTTATTTAAAAAAAAGATATGTTGGTTAAACAACTAACTGCTTGCTACAATTATCATCAACAGTAATGCAATGTACTAAATAATTAAAATAATTAAATAATTAAATAATGTTAAATAATGCGTGTTTTAATACCTGCTGTGTTCTCCCAGCTTTGTTCTGATGTATTCCATAGTCCTCTGCAGCCACTATAACTCAGCGCTTACTACAACAGTAGTGGGAGCAATAAAGGTAAGACAAAACATAGTTGTCTATCTACAAGTCACATCAAGGCCTATTCCGAAGGTTGAATGAACATACATGTTAAATGTCTCCTCAGAATGTTGCAGTAGCCTACATTGGAATGTTCATTGGGGGTGACTACCTGTTCTCCTGGCCAAATTTCCTGGGTCTAAGTATATGGTATGACTTTTTTTTTATTTTTTATACTTTAATTAATACTCAAACTAAGATCAAAAACCCACCTCTTAGTCTCAGGAGGACCACAGAGTGCACAATTGAGTTTTTATTTCTAAATTAGAACATGGTTTAATTGTTCCGTTTTGTACTAGACTAGTACAAATTGTAAAAAAGTTTTGTTCACATTTGAAGTCCTGTATGATTTTCTCTTTTGCCTACAGTATGTCGGGCGGACTGGTGTATTCCTACTTTACCTTCTACAAGGCAGCAAAGATCGAAGATCCAGAAAAACAGCAGACAATTCTACTTGAAGACACTTTGACGTTGTCTGCCAAAGTAGGGGATAATTAACCTTCCACTATTGTGCTCTGTGGAAGAAAGTTATAAGACTTTCCTGATTGTAATTTATTTAATAAAATAAACAATTTACCGGTACATAAATCTTTCTTTGTCATTCCCCATTTTTAACATTTTTTCCACTATTCCGCTATAAAAAAACAGTTCTGAGACAGTCATGACTTCTTTTTTTTTTATTGAAGATCTTGCACAAACAGTGTGGACAGCTTGTTAGAAGTTCTGCTTCTTGTTATAGCATTTCTACCAAGCAAGCAGTTTCACTCTCTTTATATGCCACAAACATGTACAAATGTTAATGATCCATTCGGAAAGGAAAAACCAGATGTTAATAATGTTCTAAGTGTCAACTTTAGAGCTCTTTATAGATTGTGCACACTCTATTTTCTAACATGGTGTATATATATACATGTATATATATCATATGCCAGGTTCCTCACACAACATAATAAACTATAGGTTAGAATAATTCCATCGTATAAAACATTTTGAGTAATATTAATTATTTGGTGTTTTGATGATCAACTATTCAATTTAACTTAATCAAATCAAATTATTCCAGACTTATGTTAATAATCAAACATGTTTGAACATTAAAGCAACTTTCATGATTAAGAAAAACACTACTAGAATACTTGACCAATTAAAAGGCTTCATACAGTGCCAGCAAATGTAGTGTTGTTGACAAGTCTCAAAACACCAGAGTGCTCCATAAATTGGTTTGTGACAAATGTTATTTGTCAGGACTTGCCTGATGATTAGCCAAATGTGTTCCATTTCAAGCTTGATCTATAGATTGCATGACTTGCAACTCTCCAAATGGTTTATAGAATTTGTTTTTTTTTCTCTTTACAGACCATGTGGTCTCAGTGCTAAGTTTGTCTATATATATTAGAATTTCTTAAGTTGCAGTTGTCGAGGTAAAATAACCTTTCAAAAAATGTCATTTTCTTTTACATTTGAAAATCTACCTGGTAAGACCTTTTGATTAGGCTTGGAATATTATCCTCTCATTCACAAACAATGGCTGCTTTAAGTCATAATTTGCTCATGATCAACAATCATTCATCCGCCCCACAGCGGTTATTTCTTGATGAGAAAACAATGATGCTGCAAACCAAGGTACAACACTCTTCCTTGTTATATATAAATATATACACACACACTCAACGTCATCAGTAGCAGCAGCACTGTATCCTCAATGCTGGAGATGAACGAGGCAGATCCAGAAGCCATTTGACAAAGTTTTGGATAAAAGATTAAGGATATAACTGCAAAATCTTATGTCTGACCACCCCCTTTTACCGTTCTGTCCATCTGACCTTAATCCATACACGCACACACACACACACACCCACCTAACAAACACAATATACTTGTAAAAAATAACTCGTTACCAAAGTGCAAACAAAACAAAAACGTAGTTGTACTCCCTCTTTCCCTTTTAGAGAGGCCAGAAGACAAAAACATTCTTCATATCATCAAACCTACAATCATAGCAGCCTAAAATTATCTTAAAAAAAAATAGAAAATCAAAGCTGAATAAGGTGCTTTAGCTTGTTTCCTCCTGGTGTTGTGCCGAGAATGAGGAGAAACGTGATCGTCTATTCAGACAGAGTATAAAAGAGGCCTGTTCACTTCTTCTTCTTCTCCTTCACCCCCCACGTCTGCTTTGACCCAACATAGAAGACCTGTACTGGCACGTCGGTGGCTCCTACTGCACATACTATACAGGAAGGCAGAACGGGACTACGGGATAGGACAGAGAGGAGGAGGGACGGGAGACGGGGGTCCAGGGCGAGCGAGAGTGTCGCCCGGGCGAGTGCTCAGGCCGAGAGGTTGTTGGCCAGCTCGATGAGAGCCAGGGCGCCGTGGAGGCGCTCCCGTTGCTCCTGGAGACAACGCTTGGCGGCTCCCCCGTGACCTCCGGGCTTCTCCTCCTCCACCGCGTCCTCCTCGCCGTTCTCCTCGTCTGAGTCGCCAAACTCCATGGGGTCCTGCTGCTCCTGGTCCTCGGCGGCCTGGCCCTTCCCCTTGGGGCCCCCGGGGGACCCGGTGTGGGCTCGCTGCTCGCGGGTTCGCCAGTACCTGCAATACATTGACGGGGAAGACCAGGTTAATGGATGTGGATTCATGTAATTCCCTTTCCCACCGCTGCTCTACAGGGAGGAAAAGAAACACTGACGCCATCTAGTGGTGGCATTGCAAAGCTATGACCTACTGCCATGAAATACGCACTAACATGTGGTTTTGGTAATCATCGCCAGAGATAGCCATTGAACCCACCTGACTTTGTAAATAAATGCATGGAACCCAAGAGTTTGCACTCAATCAACTGTGGGAGCTGTTTCCCTTTTTATATTACCATAAATGCAGAATGTCCTGCAG
Organism: Gadiculus argenteus; assembly: GCA_900302595.1. Classification (NCBI taxonomy): domain Eukaryota; kingdom Metazoa; phylum Chordata; class Actinopteri; order Gadiformes; family Gadidae; genus Gadiculus; species Gadiculus argenteus. The sequence goes on from OMLJ01090029.1 coordinate 9,304, forward strand.
TGTAGTAGATGCAGCACTATAATGACTAGCAGTATGAACAGCAATAGGAGTTGGACTCACTTAGCCAGCCACTCTGCCACAGCCTTGTTGTCTACGGACTGACCCTTGCCCAGGCAGTCCTTCGCCTCCTCTCTCTTCAGCCGGCTGAAAGGGTGCTTAGGGCAGTGGCGGTTGGCGTGTGTAAAACGATTTCCACATCCTGGGAAAGGAAACATTATTAATATTAAGGGTAGGATTTCGATTTAGAATTCAAATCAACAGCTTGTATGTTTCAATCTTATGTGAAATATGTTTTGACTGACAACAACCATGCTTTACTTAACGATGGTTATAATAAATATAAAAATAGTAACCCTATATATTTTTCAACCTTTAAACCTAGTAGTAAACAAATGGATGTTTTACATCAGTAGTAAACAAATGGATGTGCATACATCTAAATCCTATAATGAATTCTGAAGTGTGATTGCACTTTCCACTGTGGGCTCAACCCAAACTTTCCATGTTAGCCATGGATCCAGCAGGCTCACCTTTCTCTGAACAGGCAAACGGCTTCTCGCCCGTATGCAGTCGCTGGTGGGTCTTCAGCTGTCCACTCTGGACAAATGCCTTCCCACAGGTGGGGTAATCACACAGGTAAGGCCTCTCACCTGAGGAATCAAAGGGCTTCAGTGGATACATTTTCAACTTTGATATGGCTTTTGAACAGGCTTCCCTGCAGTGCTGAATAATAATTATAAAAAAAAATGATCGACATTAAACTGTTCACTCGTTAAACGTTTATCTCTTGTTAACTTGTCAATTGTTAATGTAGTTCAGCTGAATCCTACGTCTCTACGGCCATCAGCTCAATACACCTTCTTGAATGCGAATAATCATTCAAATCCCATGCTGCTCACCTGTGTGTGTTCTCTTGTGGGCCTGCAGGGACTTTTCCCTGGGGAAAACCCGGTTGCAGATGTTACAGCGGATATGGCTGGAGGAGGTCTCCCCCTCGGTGATCAGCTCCTGGACCGTGTCGGCACGTGGCCGGCCGCGCCTGATACCATCCTAGGAAGGAAAGAAATCACTTACGTTATTATAGGTCTAGTTCCATGACCGTAGCCTTACATTACAAAAGGACAATGGTTATGATATTATGACTCTAGTTCTATGACTGTAGCCGCAGCCCTCATGAAATAGAACCATATGTTTGTTATGTTATGTTAACCGTATGTTATTACAGGTCTAGTTGTATGATTGAAGTCGTACATGAAATAAGACGATAGCTTTGTTACTTTAACTTTAGTTCTATGATCGTAGCAGTACATGAAATAAGACAATAGTTGTTATTAGAACACTTGGGAAGGTGTTGATCAAACATGTCATTCAACTTTATTGTTATTGTTTCACTACTACTTTATAACCATTCAACTTGAATGTCTTCTGATATGAGATATGAGAACAGTAGAAGAGAAACAATGTGTCTTTGTGCTGCAAGTGATAAATGACTTCTATTTACATATTGACAGATAATCTCACTTTTTATGAAATATATGTAATCAGTTTATTATTTTATTATTGAACTGTCAGCTAATGGCATTGCTAAAGCACTATATTATAGGGCTTATAGGCAACCTAATTACTAATACATGATGCATATTATATTGGATCAATATCGAAAAGTTTAAATAATATCATACATAGGGCTTCAATGGTGGACAGTGCACGACACATTACATGATGGGCTACATTACAGCAGAACACATGTCTACATGAGTTCTGCACATCCGGTCATATTTTGGCGCGCGAACCAGACGTCACATATGAGCAGCTGCTGCCGACCAGGAAGTATGTGGGGTTTAAAATCCAGACACACCCAATTGCGCGGGCGCTGATCTTTAAAGACACCTTGTAAAAATTAACTCCATGCACACATTTGCTTATGTATAGATGTTTGAAACTGCCACTTTGATACATGATGTTGAATACATGTTTACCATTTAGGCTGGAGTATTAATTGCATGGAGCATAAAGTATTCAGCCCTATTATCCAGTAGTTATTAGGCAGTAATAGGTATTATATTACTACTGTGGGTATTTTTGTGGTGTCAATGCATTTAACTCTGAATGGACACATGCATCACTATTTGATTTGGAATAATAATAATAATAAATGTCCACAGTTTTGAAATAAGTGAGGTATGGTTGTAAGGACGTACCTTCATCTGGTCGGGAGAGGAAGTAAGGTCAGCTTCACTGGCTGTTGTAGTCCCAGTTGGGGACGAAGCTCCATTCATTGATCCAGGGCTAAGCGAGACATTGTGGGCATTTTCTCCCCACTTCCAGGGGTAGACCATGAAGTCGCTGAAACCAGGACTCGTCGGCATCAGGGCCTCTGTCTTCCTGGGCTTGATCGGGGTGGTCTTGATGACGGACACTAAAACTCTTTTAGGCGAGTCGTTGCAAAAAACAACGTGCGGGTGCTTGTTCTCTGCCATCGCTGGGGTGTAGAAAAAACTCCTTCAAATCGAAGCGTCAACTGAATGGCAAAAACGCGCTCAAAAGTCGAGCTACAACACATATGGTCCCAAACGCAAAGTATATATTTCAGCCGGGAGTAAATACACCGGTCATTTCCAACGCAACAGAAGAGCAAGCAGGTCTACTTAACCGCTATGAAACATATAAATATACTAAACTATAACTCGGTATTTCTACTCTCGCGGCGGACTGCATGAAGTATGTGAATCCTCGGAAATGTCTGTCCCGCGTTGCAAATCGCGCCTGACTAGTTGTAGTTCACCGACAAATCCGTTAACGGGATGGTGCCACATGTGTCGGAAATAACCTATTACAGCAGCGGGAGGAGAACAAGCAAGCCCACCGGAGCGGAATGCAGCCAATGACATGCGCCGAAACGCACTCGAGGTCGTGATTGGTGGATGCGTTCCGCCCAAGAGCTTGAGCTTTGAACATTCGTTACGCGCCTTCGTGCGCTGTCCAATAGCGCGCGTGTCCTGCAGCCATGTCGCCAATGAAAACAAAGGGCGGGTAACTTTACTTTCCTGTAGAGCAGATGTCCTTTCCCGCGCTGCAACGTCTGTTTATGTTATTACCTTTTGGGTCGATTTAAAGGGGGGAAACACTGACTCAGTGGCGCCAAAGTTATGCAATGTAGCCTGGAAAGATGCTGAGACAAAGGGTGCACTGTGTGACAGTCGACACGGGCTTGAGTGATTTTTGATGTGTTGTTTTGTGGAAATATAGCCGATTGTGATCGTTTCATATGAATATGACATGGATATGTAATATTTTGCAAACAGGATTTTCTTCCACCAACACAATTTTATACATTTGAAATATCATATTTGAATACATTTGACACGATGTGTTAAGAGACCATAAAGGCCTAGTAGTCTGGATCCAACTGACTTAATAACATGTTAATGATGTTGTCAGTAAAGACAAAGACTGATGGTTGATATGGTTGACTATACAGGCTATTTGTAACTTGATTCGTTATTAATTATATATTTATATAAATAAAGGCCTGTGTACATATATGATAGAAAATATTCTAATGTAATTATGTGTAATATCATTTTGAGTCATCATCATTGAGTGTCATTCATAAGGAATTTTCCACCACTAGTCATATTTGTAGAGGAAATGTGCCTCTCAAGACAAGATTCATGCATGGGAAGACATGAAGGCCTCAGCCAAGGTGACGGATCCTTTTAAATATTTGAGTGCTTTCAAGTTTGATACATTTCCCTGACATTCAAACTGTAATAATCTAAACGAATCCGCAAATAACCAAATATCAGCTGTTTATTAAATACATCATCATTATTAAGGAGAATATTCTAATCTTCTAAAAGCAATGCCTTGTGCCTGTATACAATAAAGGCCCCACTTTATTCAACCGATTCTCGCTATGACCCCTAGATGGGGCCATTTTCAACAAATGTATTTCTCGAAAAGAGATTGCCATTATTATCAATCTTTAACGTATTGAAGTACCTTGAAGAACCTTGAAGTAAATTCACAATTTAAGGCTGAGAAGCTGCACCGTGTTCGCAAGGCCAAGATGGGGACACCAGCGTATGCTCCTCAGGAGGACACGCCGCAACCGGCCATTACTTCAGGTAAGATAACCGGTAACTAACATAACTCATCTATTGTGTGTTAAACTTAGCTAGAATTTGATTATTATGGCAAGCTTGCCATAATACCTAACATTCATTACTAACTTATCCCTTAAATAGACTAACCTGAGAACTTAGCATTAAGAGGATCTAAGTGGATCTGGGTCAATCTTAATCAAGTGATTGATTTGTTTTCTTTGTTTATACATTGATACTTACCTTTTATAGACTGCTGTGACTGCATGTCTGCCTCTGCACTGGGGGAGCTGTTCACTGAGGAGGACCTGGCCCTTTAAAACATCCAGGCAGCGCAAGCAAACATCCAAACATCCAAGGTGCTTGAAGACTACAGAGGTCTACCTGCAGAGCTGACCTCCACCAATCCTTGGTGAGCTAGGAGAGGAAAGGGACCTTCCCCATCTTGTTTGACCTTGCCAGTATTTATACTGGCCTTGGCATCCTCCACTCCAGAGGAGCGAATATTTTCAACCACTGGAGACACAATCAGCCAGGAAAGAGCCTGCCTTGCTCCAGTGAATGCTGACATGCTCATTTTCTTTTGAAGGTTGATTTAGCTTGTGTTTCTAGAGTTGTTTTAGTTGTTTGTTTGTTTTTTTTACTGTTAGTTAAGTTGTACGTTTTTGCTGAAAGTTCTGTGTGTTTAAGGATGATGGTTGGGGAAAAAAACCCATGATGGATGTTATTAAAAGGCTGGCATAAGTATTCTAGCTGTTGTTGATTTTGACCCGGAGATATTGATTTTTTTGGTTGCCATCATCTGGGCTTATTGGATTGCCGCTTGATCATAAATATTCCTACATTTATTATTATTATTATTATTATTATTATTATTATTATTATTATTATTATTATTATTATGATTATTATGTATTTATTTTATTATTACTTTTTAAATCTTTTTTTGTTTTGTTATTTGTGGCCTAATCATACCTGTTTAAAAAGCAGTGA
>OMLJ01090029.1:14422-29178 GCA_900302595.1 Gadiculus argenteus
ATTAGGCTAATAAACCACAGAGTGGGAAAGAAAAACAATTATTTTTGTCTTTTTGCCTGAAACAAATGTCATTAAAGAAAATAATTTGCAGGCTAATCAACAATTGGCTGCCCATTCGACACCCCATCACACTCCTAACCACTCCGGATGCATTCGACACACTTCACACACTAATATTAGTCCCTGGAAGTTATGTGTTCTGTGTTCCTCAAGGTTAGGAGGTTGTGACATATGAAGGCCTTCTCTCTTTGTCTGTCTGTCTGTCTGTCTGTCTGTCTGTCTGTCTGTCTGTCTGTCTGTCTGTCTGTCTGTATGTCTGTATGTGTGTCTGTGTGTGTGTCTCTCTCAAAGATCTTCACAGGCTCACATTTAGACCTTCACAGGCTTACATTTTAATGGCAATTAACTTACCATGAATAAAAACCTTGAATTTGAACCTTGAAGCTGATGTCTCACTGAAATGTTAATTTCAATAAGAATAAGAAAATGCTTATATACACCCGGTCCCACACCACACTTGTGGTAACGTGTGGTATGTGTGTGTAAGTAAAGACTATTATCTTGGTTATTATTATTTTTATCAAGGTTTTAGTTAATGGTCCCTTCAAAAACATGTACTTAATCTCAAATACAAGTGTAGGCCTACTTTACTGGCACCACTGGGACGTTACCATGTATTAATGCACAAAGAATGGCTTGACCGAAGGATATCACTTTGTTTGTCAGGTTCAGAAATTTCCTAAAACATGTTGGTACATCCCACTCTTTAAAATTATAGTACAGGTACTGTAGGGCTGGGTACAAAGATATTGACCTAAACAACCCAGTATCAAGAACCATCAGAACTTCTCCAGTCAAACGATACCTGCATTTTGTACCCAGATACTTATTGTACCCCACACACTGTGGAAATTCTGAAAGGAACTTGCCAACTTCGTCAGATGAATGTTGATGACGCAGGGGGCGTGGCGTCGTTAGTTGATTAGCGCAGAGGGCGTGGCATCTCTAGTTGACTTCCTTGATTTCGCACGTGCTACCACTTAAACGTAACCCCCCAAATTACTTGGTAGCTATCCGTCTCAATCCAGTCCAGTGTGGGTATTTGCATTGTAACGGGGCAAAGAGGAATCTCCCGAAATTCGTGACTTTCTTGTAGGTTATGTTCTGTGTGTGTGAACTACAAACAGTTTAACTTGGTTTATTTGACATAGGCCACAATGTTGCCGGACGCCTATGGCTGTGTCGTGGCAAACCGATTCGGGGAGCTCTTGGACGACGAGGCTGACCCCTTCGACCTGCTCAGCATGGCGGAGAGCACGGAGAAACCAAAGAAAAAGAAGGAAGACGTTAAAGTAAAGCAGAAGAAGCCTGGCCAGAAGGAGTCTCAGAAGGAGCGACGCGCGGCGGTCGACGAGCAACCTGCTCCTCCTATGGGTATGCTGACGGAAAGTTCGAATTTAACGGCCCTGCTTGATGTATTGGGCATGAGGCATTGCGACGTAAAGGTTATGATTCGTGCAGGAGAGTTTATTCGTTTTTGCAGTCTAGCAAAGTGTCAGTTTGCTTCGGCTTTGTCAGCTGTAGGGTGTCTGGCCGCACCAGGCAGAGACTCAAACACAAGCAGACTATTGCCGCGTACCCCACCAGGACTTTTTCAGTCCGCATTAGCTCCCAGTCGTCTCGAACGCACCACAGGGAAGTCCGAGTGGGTTATCAACGGAGCGTCGACTAACTACGAGCGGCTCAGAAAAGCACCACCTCTGCTGGAGGACTTTCTGAGCCGCTGTAAGAGTTCCTGAGGGGCGGATTCTCTCCGAACCACACCCACAAAACCTCATAGCGGGAAAAGTACGCCTGGTCGGGGGCCCTGGTAGGGCTGCTCGATTATGGACAAAATGATAATCACGGTTATTTTGATCAATATTGAAATCACGATTTAACGATTATTCCTTAACTGTGGAAATGTTCATTTCACAAAAAAACGCTTTTTTTAAACAGACATTTCTTGGACTTTGACATATCCCATCAGTTTTCCATCAATTTCCCCTCATATGGTGTGTGTGTGTGTGCCATTCATTAAACAACCCAGAACAAAAGCATTTTAGTCTTAGCCCACTTGCAAACTGTAATGTGACAATAGTTTGTTCCCGAGTGTCATTTTTGAGATTGTTTGAAGCCATAATTGTAATCACGATTAAAATGTGATTAATTGCACAGCCCAAATCTGAAGCAAATGGGTTGGAAGGGTTTCAAAAATATTCTAGAGGTGCTGAAAAGGTCTTTATCAATAAACATATATACTGGTAGTTGCCTTGTTACAAAGTTAATACATTTTTTTGTGCCCCGTTCAGTGAAAAAGCCCCCAACGAGTGAGGGCAGAGGCGGTGCAGTGGAGGGTCAAAGGGCCCCAAGAAGGAATGCGTTTGAGGACCGACCGTATGAGACAGAACAGTACTACCAGGACAACTATAGCTCCAGGTATTTAACAAATATGAAAGAGCTTAAACTGACTATCTACGGCACACTGCTGAAAGCCCTTGGATACAGCAGAACTATTGTAGTTACCGGTAGTTGGGCACCCTGACACAAAGCAGTGGGGTTGTCAATGAGCTGCCAAGATGTCATTCTGCACAAGGTTGTCAATTGGCACTCATCCAGTAGTGCTGGTGTCTCGTCACTTTGACACATTTGCACAACATAGTCTTAACATGGATGTGCTAAATACTTCCCAACATGAAGATATCTTTACATTGATGTGCTCATCATAACTTTCACGTGTGAAAATGACTCGCCGAACAACTCAACCATTTACCTCAATGCATTGTGTAGCATTCCTGTGAGCTCATCTTTAAATGTGGTCCCCAGGTCCTCCTTTAACAGCGAGGTTGACCCCAGGGTCCAAGGAGGCTTCAGGGGTGGGCGAGGAGGTGGTCGAGGTGGAAGGGGAGCCGGCTATCAAAGGAACTTGGAGAACTTTAATCCCCGGGGCAAGAGGGAATACGAGAGGCAGAGTGGAACGTAATGGCACTGGTTCTGCTTGAACAATCGTGCTAAATCAATCATATCAATATTGTTCTTGTATTCAACTTGACACTGTGTTGCAGAGGCATGTGTCCTGATGAGAAGAGGGGTGGCAGAGGATCGTGGAACTGGGGCTCCGTTCAGGACACTATTGGGTGACGTGAACCCTCAACGGCTCCATATAAAAATTGAACCCCCCCCCTCTTTTTTGGAATCTATTTGGGACACCTTCAGAGATGAATGATCTCTGAAGGTGAACAATTTTGTTTTTCAGTGATGTTATGGATGTGACGGCATCGGTCAACCCTGACTCCCAGGCCCCAGTGGAGGGAGAAGATCAGTATGTTATACCAGCAGCTAAAGTTATTCACCATTAAGCACTAGTGTTTTCCATGCCACCAGTTTAGCTACAACGTCCACAACATTAATTAACGGTTAATCTTCAAATGTTAAATTACTTTAAACATATTCAACTTTAGTTTGATATGTGGCATGTTTTGTCTACTTATGTTTTGTTATAGAGGAACAGACCTGGAAGGAGAGGTGGTGGTCCAGGTGGCCATAGAGATGAGCCTGGACGAGTGGAGGGCACTGCAGGAGACCAGCCGCCCAAAGTCGGAGCTGAACCTCCGCAAGGCGGACACTGAGGTGCCGTCCAAAGCCAGGGTGATCCACGAGTCCAATCTGCGTGAGGTCAGTACATGGGTCAGTGGCGCCAGCTGGTGGCCACGATTTGCTTGTCACTACTGGCTCTCAGTGAAGGACAAGGTCTGGGATCCCTGCTGTTCATCTTATGGCAACTGATTGAAACTCCAGTTTCAAATCAGCTGAATATTCTGTAGCTATCCTTAATTAGATTTGATGTACATGCATGATGGTTAGAATCCACTTCACTTATAAACCAGAATTTCATAATTTTTTTTTTTTTGCATTGATGCTTAAAACTGGTTTACCTGCCTATGTTCTGCACTTTACTCCACTTTCGGTCACAGGACATCAAAGAGGAGGACATGGAAGACCACTTCCTGCGCAAGTCTGTAAATGACATCACTTCACGCCTGGACATAAACTTTGGGAGTTTGGGACGCCCCGCCCGGGGAGGGCGAGGACGGGGCAGACGGGGGGCCATAACGGGTACCCCAGAGGTTGTCACCCCCAAATTTGAGAGGGTAGGTGCGGTTATTCACACGGGAAATCAACCTGGTTACTCAAAGAATTACATTACATGTGCATCTATTTTCAGGTCGACATCCTGGCGCCAAACCCAGATGATCCAGAGGATTTCCCAGCACTGTCGGCTGGAAAATAAGGGCTGGTGATTGTCACTTCAGTTGCCCACTGGTGAAAATGGGATGCACTTGAGCCAACACTATTTATTCACTGTTGTGTTCTGTTGTTCCATGGTTTGATGGGGTTCAAGTCCTGGATAATAAAAGTTCTGCAAATTATACAAGTGTTTTCCTATTGTGGGGAAAATGTGCCAAGTGGTTTCAAGTTTACCAGATCAGTGAGTCAGTCTGCAATAAACACCATTATGAACTTGATAAAAGTCGAGTTAACGTATGCAGCCAATGATAAAGCCAGAACACAGGAAGTAGAGTATTGTGTTTATTTAAAAAGCCTGTTTTATCCAAGCATTACTTGTTGGGGCCCAATGAGATCTGGGTTCCCCTAGTTCTAATCATGAATCAAACCGTACAAAATATTTACAAAATAGATGTTCTCAGTATATCAAATGATTTCTTATTTACATTACTGTAATACAGGAACTTGACTGATGCACACAATACTTGGCCCATACAAACATGCCTGTGCAGGATGCACTGCCATTGGTATCTACTTTTAGTGCTTGTTGAAAAGTAGACTCCCAGATTGACACATTCACATGCCAGTCTGACTTGATAAACCTTACGATACTAACGCATGCTTTAATAGGTGAGACAATTATGATTATGGAATAGTTTCATGATCAACCAAGTGCTTTACAGAATTGCAATTTAAGTAGTATACATGAGCATTGAAGCCAGACTGGACCATTTTGCATGGATCCTTTAACAAAATGCACTGGACTCTAAATACATTTAAAAGAATAAAAACAGATTTAGGAAAAAAAAAAAAAGTGACCGCTAGGGTCAGTCTTTAAAACAATCCTCATGCTTTTCAGATCCCAGGCTCATCGCAGTAGAGGGGCTCTAGCTTTGGGTACGGAGTGACTGCCAAAATATAAGAAACACAAATTCAGTCAAACAAAAATCCACATTAACAATGCATGAAAACATGGAAACATGGAATTGTATATTTATTACACGGCTCTTAACGCTGTGGAACGCTCCGTTCACTGGCATTGGCCTTCCTGAATTCGCATGTTTTGTATCAGCCCCTGTGTAACTTATCAACCCCAGCGTCCTCGGTTGCTAAGCGACTTTGGCGGACTATTATTCTGCTGATCAACACAATGAATGCTGGTAACAAATAAATTGTAACAATATTGTTTGAAGTCATTTTTTCCGTTTTGACAAGCAGCCGTGTAATAAGCAGGATAATGTATAGAACGTCACCGGGCATTATCGGGAAATAATCCCCTTCAGGGCGAAGCAAGACACCTCCGGTTCGCATTGGTGTCCTGTTCTCCCTGTCAGGAATTATTTCCCGATAATGACCGGTGTTATATACATTATCCCTTACATATATAGCTATAAACACTAGCTAACTAGTGCGATATGGTCAGCAGCCTTGAAAATCCAAAGCCTACATTGTGTTAAACAAAATAGTTAATGATGCTACCAAAATATTAAATTAGGTATTGGGTGAAAAGGTTTGTGATCTTTGACGTAGACACCGCTCTGCTCTAACTATAGCATGAAAAGGAGGAAACAAAGATAGTCAAGACAGATCTGTTTGATAAATGAAAGGAAAAAAAAAAAGAGAAAAGACATGGATACCAGAGTCTGGAAAAGCGCATCGGTTGCATAGAGTAGCGAGCTTTACATCCTCTGGCCACAGTGCATCTGTTAGAAGTGGGAAACAGAGGAAGAGAAGGGTTTCATATTAGGAGGAGAGGGGGAGCAGGACGGCAGTACAAGTGTCCAGAGAAGCTATAGCCAGTAGTACACCGGAAGAAAGCGCAGTTAAGCACAGCACAGTCCTGAGAGCGGGAACAGAGGAGAGGACGGCAGGGAAGGAGCATGATAGTAGTGTAGTGTTCGGAATGTTGTATATAGTGCCTCTAGGGTCGAGCTCAACAGTTTGGCCATCACGTGGCTCACATGATAAGATCTGTGGTCCTATAATCATTCTGGTGCTATAGTGGTTATAATGGCACTTCAAAGCCATGTAGATAAATAAATATATTCATGATTTTCAAGACTACTGAAAAAAAAAAAAGGCTCACAACATTTTTAGTATGCATTGAAAATATCTGATCCAATTTGTTCAGCCTTTTTCATAGAAAGTAAAATTATACATTTTGTTACTCAAAATCTAATATGTTAGTTTACTGAAGGCCATACAAACCCTTCTTTAGTTGTGTTATAAATGTGGTGCAACTAAAACACATTATATGAGGGCTCATCACAATGGAAGGATTAGTAAACAATGACCAAAAGACATTATTAGCAACAGAATGCTCCTATGCTTCCAAAATGGAGGCGGTCATTGTCGCGATGTACAAGCCCTATAACAGGAAAGTACAAGAAACTCCTCACTGCTGGCTTAAAGTTAAAATGGACAGCATTAGTGCAAATACACCTGACCGGCCAACCGTCTTTAGTGTAGATAGTTGAAAAAGCAGAGGTCAAGAAGGCTTGGATGCACAAAACAAACACATGACAGATTTGGAAAAGCAAGAACTCTTGAGCCCCAAAGTGTGTGTATAGATTTGATTTGTCCCAGCACATCCAAAAAACGTCATCTGCTGCAAGGAGATGAAGTGTCATGGTCTCTTATGAATAGGCCTTGGGAAAGCTTGCCTGGTTGTGATGGGCCTGTGCCGTGTTAAGGTTGGTCAGAGTGCCCCTGTTGGCCGTGGAACAGTTGGACGTTTCTCTAGGTTTACCGCATGGCTCAAAGCAGAGCAGGTCTCTGTCGCCAGTCTGAACATGCAAGTTGCCTAGGGACCTGGCTAGTCTGCGGTGGCACAGGGAGCTGCTAGAGAGAAGGGAAGGAATTAATGTTTTGTTTTCTGGAGGACTCCATGAGTGGCTTTAGCTTCTCGGTCACTTGTACTTTAAAATACTACGGCACTATAATCACAAAAACACGTAAATATGAACTAATATATCACGATAGTTCCACAAAGACTGGTGCTGACCTGTTTGCTACTCCATTGGCTGGCAGGGAGGTTCTGGTTCTTTTTCTGCTGTCCGATTGGCAAGCCAGAGTAGGGGCGTTAACACTGGCCTTGTAGCTGCTAGACTGCAGGATGCTCCGGCTGAAGAGGAGTATAAGACAGGCATCCCATCTCATTAATGTAGATTAATGTAGATGAATATTGATTAGGTAAAATATATCACGCTACATCAAAGCCTAACAGCAAAAAATGTGAAAACTGGCATAGAAAAAGGGGACGTGAGGTCATAGTTCCGGAGGAGTTTCCGGCATGACATGGCTAGCCAGTCAATCGATGTCTTTGTGTCTACAGAACTTTGCTGAGAGCACGACTTTCACACTGTGGCTCACAAGCAAAACCCACGTTTGCCCTACTCTAACTATATTTGAAGGCAGTGGCAAGAAAACAACACATGGTACATGAGAAACTATGTGGCTAATGCAGTCTTTCACTATCACTTAGCATGGCTCGATGCAGATGCTTTCACTGGGACATTAAAATGACAGGCAGAGGTTTAGTGTTAAAGCGCAAATGGAGTCACTCACAGGCCAAAAATAGGTTGTAAACCATTGGACTAAAGATGATGACTCAAGTGAAAGCTAAATACAGAGCCTCCATTTTCCAAATAAAACCAATGAACCCCCCACAGTGAGAGGTAGCAGCACAATACCTTGGAGAGAGGGAGGATGACCTGGTGTGAATCTTGTTTTCTCCTTGCCTGTGAACACAAGCAGTACAACATCAAGCAATGGACTTTACAGACTCCTGATTAGAAGATGGGTGAAAACCATGATGGGACACGAAGAGGAAGTGAACCAAAACTACATTACCCAAGAATCAAATTTGCAGAAAGCAGACGGTTTAAGACGGTGTCATTTTCTCCTTTGCAATGCAGTCGAGTCTTTCTTGCAGTTTAGGCCATAGACAGCCACTCACGTGATAATACACATCTATATAGTTATTACAGCAGGCCTGGAGTTTGTGACAGGCAACGCCAAGCATTTGAAGTGAGATATGCCATGACCAAATGGTAAGATTTTAGTATGATCAAATATCAAAACTTCATGATATTCTATGAGACGTGAAGACTGTAGATGACCAGCAACACAAATTAACCCACCAACAGATAATCTTAACTGACAATAGGGAGCATATTGCATGGCCACCATATCAATATCATATATATAATATAGGAAAACGAAAAACCCTGATTGACTCCCGATCATTAAACATGGGTTAGACAATAATCACTACAATACACTACTATAAATCAAACTTAAAAGACACAGCGCAGCAGAACAGCTCCATTCATGTACTGCGGTACACATGTACTCATCAAGCAGAAACTTAGCGATTTAAAAATAATAATAATTAATTATTATAAAATAAACTTTGGTTTGTGGGAGGGAGGATAGAGATGAAGGGGGCTCACCTACAGCATTCTTACTTATGAGTCCAGAAAGGAGGGGCAAAGGTTTTGGGTTCAGGCGGGCGGGCAGTAGAGTTCACAGAAATCCTAACCCCCGTCTATACAGAAATGCAGGAGGGGAGAAGGGAAGCCATACACAATCCACCACAGGGCAAGGCTAGACATGGACAAGAGCAGCATGGCTACCAGCCATCTGAAAGGAGGACAAATCCAAAAAAAGGGAGCAAAAGGAAAAAGACAAAAAAAGGAAAAAAGAGGGAAGGAGAGACAAAGAGGCGCCCGGACAGGACGGAAAGCCTTTAGTTTTTGGTTTGGTTATTTTTGCTTCTATCAACTGTAACTGGTTAAGCTGTAGTGCCTCCTGCAGAGTCTTGCAAGCAACACGTTTTTTTGTATTTCATGCATAGTTGGTTGAGAAGGTCTACCACTGGAAAGGTCATACCAGAACACATACAGCATTGGTTTTCATTCTATTCTGAACTCGGCAGACTGGGACAGTGTTAAAGGAAACACTGCTCTACTCCCCCAAGCGATGAAAGAACAACGACAGACAGTTGAACAGTGAACTCTGCAGATTAAAAACCTGTGTTAATGCATCAATCCAACACAGAGAGGTCATGCTCATGCACGTACGTCCCGGTGTCTCAGGCTTGTTGCATGCATTGGAAACAGAAACACACATTCAGTTTGCGTCCCATTCTAAACCCTGTTGCACGTTGGCATCCACTCCAGCAGAGTGCATGATAAACAGACTCTCACTGCCAAAATTATGCAAATGCATCTTTTCCCGATATACCTGCACAGGAACTCAGTGTATAGCATCCGGATGAATTGAAAAGATCAAAATATTCTTTGAGGGAAAAATAAATTACATTGCGTCTAGTCTTGCACATAAAATTCGCTCAAGGTCATGACTGAACGGTTTCTACCTGAAAATTGGTTGAAACAGTGACCATTTTGGACAAACCAAAAAGGCACAATTGCTTAAAATCTGTAAGCATCGCACCCAGTCAGATCTATAAGAAATCTTTACCGTCTACGTTAAAGTCAGTAGTGCCAGCCAAGCATGACAGACATCTGATTCAGCCAATCAAGGCCCCCCTTCCCCCCCCCCTTCCATCAGGTAGAGCCATGATTATCTGAGCAATGGGAGTGATCAGCAAGGCAAAACGTACCTTTTTTTTTTCTTCCAAATGCCATGTCATTAGCCATACCGTCGGCATAGCAGACTAGCTCTACGGGAAGTGGCTGGCAGTTAGCAAACAGGAAGGGACACTTACCTGCACCATACAAAACCTCCCAGCCATCAATCCAGCCTGTCTGTCTGTCATGTCCCTCATTCCCTCTGTCTCTCACTGCTATCTTTTGAACGGCAGGCAACACAGGGGCCACAGCGGCCCCATGAGGCCGCAGCAGAACACTACCATCTGCCTGCCACGAGACAAAAGCCAAAGCCGTATGGGAACATTGGCGAGGGAGGACTGGGTCAAACATCACTACTAGAACACGCGCTGCCTTCCGAGGGCTTCATGGATCTACACAGGTGTTACTGTCATGTTCGCTGTTGTGGTGCCGTAATCTTCCGAAGCTCGACGGGTATTAAAAGTGACGTTTACACTGCCGCGGTTTGAGTCCCACCGGGGCCACTCAATGCCAAGTATGCACACACGGTGTTGTAAATCACTGTTAAACTGATGACCTTGATTTGACTCGATTTTTTAAAGTGTGGGATTAAATAAAGCTAGGTCATCAGATGCACGTTCCAAATATACTTTATGGCTGTTGGAAGACCTTTGTGAAGAGTAATAGGTTTTGTATCAAAATAGTACAAAAAATCCATAGTAATTAAAAGTTATGATAACTGCTGAATATATCAAGGAAAAGCAAACCCTAAACAACTTAGTTTGCTATGGATTGATCCTGGTCCATATCTCAACCTACGTACAAAGTTTTAAAAACATAATGTAAATATGGACTCAAACTGCTTTGGGTTACCTGTGTGTGTTTGTGCCATAATAACATAAAATTGACATCTATCACACATGATTCCCTCCAACTACAGACTAATATTCATGTTCCAGTGTACATGGACTTAGGACTCTACTTGTCATTTCCATCCATCATGAATAACAGGAAAATGGGGCAGGTTTGTTTGACTAAGCTGTTCTTGTACAGCTCACAGCTGTCCCAACAAATCAGGATTAAATAAATATATAAATGATATTCCCAAACGTCAGAATGCACTGACAAGGAAGGCTTAGACTGGAATTGTGCTCCATGAGAACTTAATAAACAGCAACATCTTTAAGGAAAGTTGTTATAAATATGACTTATTTATAGTATTAATAGTACATAGCCTATATTGTGAATGTTGACCAATTCTCAAGAGGACTTCTGAAATCTGTCACATGCATGATGGGAGTTGTAGTCTTTGGTACTTACGATAGTGAACCAGTCGATGATCTGGACTGCCTCTTGCTCTTAAGTGCTCGCAGTTTGTCACCTTGTGTCACACCATTCCTCTCTTCTTCATCGTTGTACTGAAAATCATCAGGTAGATTTGAATGAAAAGGTAGTGAACCAAGGAGTCATCAATAACAGTAATTCACTGACAACCAGACACAGGTTTTTCCAAATGATTATTTTTGCAAAACTCACCAGTTCCATTTTCTGCTCCTTTTTGGTTGTTCTCTTCTTGTTGCTGCCGTTGATGGTGATGTCATCCACCCCAGATAGGATCCGGGTGACGGCCATCTTGCCGTTCTCCTGCTCGTCCATCATTTTCTCCTTGAAGCCATCCCCTTCTGTCCACATGCCGGCCTGCTTACTGATGGGGCAAAATGGGACATTAAACATCACAAAGGGTTTCCCCAAGCACAAAACAATCTGCATTTCATTGGCACTCACACATTCCAAAAAACACAAATAGATGAGGCCTTGGTATTGAGCTCATTTTTGGATGAAAATAATTAAAGAATTCCAAGAATGACTAATGCTAAATGAGAGCACAGTAGAAGACGAAGAGCTCTCCTTTTATAGTATGAACTTACTCTTCGACAAAGTTCTGTTGGGGCCCAATAACAGACCCTGGGCGGCAGATCCGTATCCAGGCGATGGCCTCCGCTGCTGTAAGGTGGTAATGCTTCATCATGTAGCAGGCAATCAGAGTGCCCGTACGCCCCAAACCAGCTGAAACACAGGATTATGCAGTGCATTAGATGTTAGGTTCCCCTAAACTCATCAAACCATGAGTGTGCCTGTTTGCGTGTGTTCACTTTTTTGTGCGGATACCGTTCCCTATCTCTCTCATATAATGTATTTATAATGTAATGTAAATAGAAATTGAAGCAGGTCTTTCCGTAGAACATTTGTTGTTTTTCTCATTTTCTCTTATCGTTGATTTGAAATTGGCTTGTAAACTATTTGATCTTTTGTGTTAGTAGTCAAACTTCACTGACGTTAGTATCTACATTTTTTATTTAATATATTTAGATTTATTTTTTACTTACACCCCTTTAGCGCATGGACTGCAACCCTGAACTAGCATTACCCAAAGGAGCTGTATGTGAAGGGCAAATTTTTGAATCAGTGGGACCAGACATTTTTCTACCCAGCAAACTGACTTCTACCCTAGTACAAAGTCAGATTGTAGCCCACGTGTGAATAGAGCAGGTCATTGTCCTGGAGAACAGCGACTAGATCCTGTTCTACATACTCCAGTACAGTAAGGGGCGGTTAGTGCAAAAAGTAAAATTTTTCTGTGAAAAGGCAACTCTGGACAGAAAATCGATTGAAAACTAATCCCATTTGAGAACAATGAATTACATTTGATGATCCCTTTGTATACAGATTAATTATGTTGGCGTATTAATCCATTTTGTCAATTGCTGAAGGCAAATAATTGCTGAATAAGAAAGGAGGAAACAAAAAGAAAGCATTTCCCTTACCTTTGCAGTGGACAGCTATGGCACCTTCTGCGTTCTCACAGATGTTGAGGAACTTCCTGACGATGGCGTCAGTGGGCGTGCTGCCGTCCACGAAGAACAGGTCGTGGTGCTCGAAGCCGGAGTCGGTGAAGCGCCTGGCGTCGTACATCTTCTTGTTGAGCCGTACGATAGTGGTGATGTTGTGCTTCCTGAAGTAAGGGAAGTAGGCCTCGGGGGCGTGGAGCGGGTATCCTGAAACGAGAAGACAGTTTTGCATAGCTTGAATATTAATAGTATGAGAATAAATCTAAAGATCTTAAACATTAGTGTTTTATATTTTATTGTTTATTTAATTTCAGACCTGGAAATATAGCATGGCATTTGTTGGTATCCAAAATGTCCTAACACCCTCAGTTTGGACTCACCGTTCTCTATTTTGCTCTTCGGATGGGGCCCACTGAACGCAAGGAACTTGCCTGGAATAATCCAGTTGAAGTCCCCATTTTCTGCTCTCTGTAACAGACCAAGAAATGTTTACCCCCAAAAAATGAAAAACATATAATAGCTCTTAATCTATTCAGAATTTGTTCAGATATATTATCTCTGGTTACCTCGTAATGTTCATACTCCTCCACATCAAAGTTGGAGAAGTCAAGCCAGCTAAAGTCCAATGCCTAGCACAGTCATAAAAAGACATTTGAGATAAGGGGGGGAAACATTACATTATGCTTTATAATTGACCTTTTGATAATTTGTGCAAATACATTTTAGGTGCAGTACCTTCTGGATGGCACGAAGGCAGTCCAGAATGCTCAGATTGTACAAACATGTTCCAAATGAGGCATCTCTGAAAGATTTAAACAACATTAGTTTTTATTTATTTTTACAGATTCACATCCTGTCCAGCATTTGTACCGGCACATCTGCTTCCCATTTCTCTAACAGTCAGCAATAGTCATATCTCTCTTGTATTCAAATAAATGTATTTTTTGAATACATTTAAATAGAAAACTATGTGCTTCTAAGTTTTTGGCTGACTCACAAGCAGACAGTGGCATAAAGAAGGTGACTTCTCTTTGCATTGTTGTCAGTAAAAATAGGTCAGAGCTGCTTTAGTCAGCACTCTGATGCGCTATTTTCCTTCAACACCTTGAATCTCTGTCCCCTAACAAAAAGGCTTTAGGAAATGTTATGCTAAACTGATGACATGTACAGAATTCTACCGACAGGCGCAAAAGGACGTGACTGACATGTTTTCTTTAATGTTTGCCTTCCTTGTTTTTGGCCAGTGCTGGCAGACATTGTAGCAATTGTCAGAAATTGAAATTATATATATATATATATATTTGTTTTATTATTATTATTATTTTGTTTTGGGGGGGGGTTGTAAAAACAAAAACAAAACAGAAAATATGGTTACCTAAATGGAAGATACGTAGAATTCTTGGAGACAAGTAAACTGGATGCCTCCTCTGGGGTCATGTGAAGATGCAATACCTTCAAGAAGAACCAGGACACACACATTCGGATGAAGTTAGCATGACCAATGTAATTATTGTATGTTTATTTCTTAGGGAGACCAGTCAAGTGCAGGGTTGGAGGTCCTCAGAAGTTCAAATCTACTTACAGCATAGGAGCCGATCAGGTAAGCAGCATTGGCTTGCTTCTTATAGTCGCCACAGGTATAGAAGAGTATCTTCTTCCTACAGAACGTAATGGACTGCAGCAAAATGGTAAAACAAGAGTATTAATGTCAAAATTGCCATGCTGGAAGCGATGAATAGTATATCAATTAAACATAATGAAAACAGAAATGGTGTGTACAACTTTATTAACAATTGTTAAAATGAGATATTTCTTCAATTTCCGATTCAAGGTTGGGGTTCAGTGAGCAGGTCGTTACCTTGAGCTTCTTGGTGAGTTTGCAACAGAAGCGATAAAACATGGCCAGGTTAAGGGGGCCAAAGTCTGCATAGAAGCTGAGGGAGAGAGGGGAAAATGACCAAATGACCAAATGGGATACAATTATATTAAAGATCCTCTAGACATTTTT
>OMLJ01090037.1:0-18090 GCA_900302595.1 Gadiculus argenteus
GGAGGAAGGAGAGAGAGAGAGAGAGAGAGAGAGAGAGAGAGAGAAAGAACAGTAAAAGTAAAAGACTTTGGCTCTGTGACCTTGGCCTGAAGGATTTGCATCAAGCAGAGTGTAAAAGCAACACGCCGACTCAGCTGCGGAGGACCCCTGCTATCGGCTTGTTAGCATAGCCCTGGTAACGTGAGCATGCTAACAACAAGCTAACAACGGCACCCAGTCAGCCCAATGGATTCTCCCCTTCACGCTATCTTACATTGGAAGGCAAGTGATGATATAACACTGGCCCAGAGCCAGTGGGCTGAAGGGGAACTGATGTCACATGAGAGCCTGTAGCACCCTCTGCTTCAAGAGCCTTTGATCCAGAGAGTGGGTAACTTATAAAAAAGACGGACAACGGTACATTTGGAAGGTTTAAGGCTGTGTGAAACAGTTCTCTTATCTGATGATGGGTCATGTCCGAATGTGCCTAAAAGCATGTATCCAATTGTTGGATTATATTTTCTGGTTCACTTGATATTCTATATTCTTATTTATTTCCACAATACAAATTTGCATACAAATTTTGTATTCCATACATACAAATAACCTGTATCTGGGGACGGGCTGGTCGAGACTTGCGTATTGAAAGGTTTGACTATGACTATGATCAATAACAGTGAAAATGAACAGTTAAATTGACTAGTATCATTATTTCTCAATGCTTTTGGAAGTGAAATTACGCAAGTATACACAGCATGGTAAGTGTAAGCAAACAAAACTGCATTTGTTTATAAATGCATTTGCTTGTGCAGTTGGTTGTGTTAAGTGCTAACTGTAGTATTGTGGCACACTCTAGTGGTGAATGCAGCCATAAGAAAGTTATGTAGACAATTATCGATCGTAGATCGAAGGTTCAGGCTCAAGCTTACACCGTGCTTGACTTACCCATTGCGGGGCTTCCATTGCCCTCGTGTGAGGATTTCAACAAGGGCTCCTTTTCATCCTCCAAAGTCTCCTGAAGGACCATTCCCCTTTCAGATGGACCTTCCCCACCCTCCTCCTCCTCCTCCTCCTCTCCCTGGACAGGGTGGATCCTCCAACCCTGCTCCCCTCCCATCTGTTCCTCAGCTTGGGTCGTGCCAGCCTGCACCCTCCCCGCGTCCGTCTCCAGGACTACTTCAGCTGGCGCAGCATCTTCTTCATCCCTGCCGGTTGTGTCTGGTCCATCGAGTAGGGTGGCTCCACCCAGACTGAGTTCTCTGTTGGAGGATTCTTTCTGTTCCACTGGTCTTTGGGGGGTCTCCTCTATATCTCCAGCGGTCTCGAGCTCTGCTGTATTTTGGGTAGTTTGAACTCCCTGGGTCACCATTGTGTTCTCTCTTTCTTCAAATTGTACCAGGGTCAGTTCTGGAGTGTTGCTACGGCTGGACCCTCCTGTTGTTACGTCTTCGCCACTGGCATGGGGTTCATGTGGAAACCCTTCTCCGACATCCTGGTCTTCTGTTTGCCGGAGGTCTCTACCATCCACATCATAGTCCGACGCTGTGTCCATTTCATCTGTGATGGAGATCGGGAACAGTTTTCCTTCCATTCTTGACAATCCATTGTTTTCGCTGAATGCTTCTTGCTCCCATTCACCATTTGATCCCTTGCCTCTAATGTGGTTTACTTCACTCTGTTCCTGAGACAGATTTTCTGGCTCTTCTCCTCTATCTACATCGATAGCTTCCACAAAATCGACCATCAGCCCCGCCCCACAGTTCCTATGCACTTTCAGTGGCTCAGACAGCTGTCGGTCAAAGCCTGGCTCTGGTCTAGTCTTGCCTTGGGGACGCAAGAGCTGCTTCCAAGGCTTGATAAGTGCAGAACCTGACCCCTCACACAAAGCTCCCCTATTCCAATCCCCAGTAGAGGACACTTTAACAGGGTCAGATCTTGGCAAGCACACCTTGTGTTGATTCATTGGAGGAAGGTCTTCCCAATGGTCATCTTGGCATCCATCCCACTCCCCTGCACTAATTCCTCTTGGCTGGACCTTGTTCTGTATATCTGGTAGACAGTACTCAGACACTTGGTGGACATTGATAGATGATGGAGTTGGTTTCTGCAGGCAAAGATTGGGGTGAAATGCATCTAGATCTGGACCTTCTGGAGAAAGGCTGAGGATAAAAGAGGTCTCAGGTTCTTCAGATAAGCTGCAGGGAAAAAGGCAATATGCAAAAATGTAAGACTCAAATGTCTCCATTGAACTGACTGATTAATATTGAGCAATGCATTGGGTCAAGTGATTTTGCATTGGGTCATTTTATCTGAGACTGTTGTTGAGCATTGACTGGTAATATTAAACATTTCAATAATAAAAATACTTAATAACACTAATTAGTGAGACTAGTCAGGTCAAACGAGTCGCCATCCAAATACACACAAACATGCAAAATACTGTCTTGGGCTTTGCATATAAATGTAAACAGACACCACCTTTCAGATTCTTCCCTGCCTTGCTCACCTACTCCAGGGGGTAGTGTCTTGCCGAGCAGGCAGACACGGCCTGTGTGGGGACCAACCATTACTTTGAGATCTTCCTGCAGCTGGCAAGACCACATCTCTTTGGGGAGACGAGAGGGCGTGGCTCGCATATTGTAGGTTCCTGAGGGGGGAATCAGACTGGGACGGGGGCTGGTTGTAGTCTTTACTGGGAAGGCGTTCCTTACTGGAGGTACTTCCAAAAGAGTCTGGGTTCTGATAGTGATCCGTCTGGTGGGAGGAGTGGCAACTCGTGGCCGCGGATGAGTATGATGGGGGTCTCGACCAGGGTGAAAAGGAATATGGCTGGGGTTGCGACCCATGTCTACAAAAAACAGCAATTATGTGGCAGTGATAATAACCTTTTTAGCTGTCTTATGATTGAACACATCTATTCTTGTACCCTTGAAAACAAACTCAATTAATTTTCGGGAAATTTCCATCCACTAAATGGGTTCTGGCACACAATAATATAAATAGCTATAGCCCGCTCTCTTTTAAATGCATATGTGGGTTTGGTCATTTTATTGAACCAGTATGAGTTGTGAGCCATAAACGTATGGTACATTATATTTTTTCGTACAGATATTTTTTCACTTCATTTTTGCACCCACAAGATCAATATGTTCAGAGTTATAACCACAGCATTTGTCCCACCAATACAGATGTGTTTATGTTTGTGTGTATTGTGATAAATTACTTACCGTTCAGTTTCCCTGCTTTGCATCATATGCTGAGTTGTGTTCAAGCCACCCTGCACCAAGTTCTCCCTCTGACTTCCATAGCCCTTATCCACTTCTAACATCGGAGATAAAACAGCATAACCATGACCTGTACAGAACACTACAAGAATCACTTTACGTAAACTTCATGAATGGAGAGATTGAGGTGGATCAGGGGGAATTTGACAGTGTGTTAACTTGATAACTGATTCAAGATCAATGCAACTAAACAGTAATAATCTGTCAAACTAGTAACAGCTATTTTTGATGGCCTTATTACCATATTAAACAACAGTTTCATTTGAAATGGTGCGAATGGAACTAGTTCAATACAATATGTTTGGCCAATTAAAGATATCAGTTTTGGAACTGCTGCCATTGTTTCAAATTTGTTTGCAGGTAATCGTTGCGGAAAGCACGGAAAGCAGTCTTTCTCTGGCAAACCAGGTCACAGTGACTCCAACTGTTCCTGTCTGGACTCACGCTGGCTGTAGCTGTGGTTGTTTCCATTTCTGGATGGGGGCAGAGCCTGGGCCCGCAGGGCGGCCAGGACCCTCTCTGCAGGCTGGGACAGAGGACCAAAGTACAGGCTGCGGCTGAGGCCTCCATACCCCTCCATCTAGCACCCTGTGTCAACCCAAGAGAGGTAGTGTGAGGGAGTAATAACCTTAATGGTAACTAACCATGATGACCAGTCAATGTATTCAATGCAAACTGCAGTCTGCTCAAATGATCAAATGATGATGATGAATGATATTAATGATAAATAATATTGAAGTACTGGATCTTTTAAGACATGTACTATTCATTGTTAATATTTACACTTTCACATTTAATATATGCCAACGTTATTGTTTTGAGGGTAAAACGGTTTATTGCCTGATTCGACATTAATAATTAGTGATATTGAAGTTGACAGATTAGGACTTGTATTTATTCGGCTCGAGTCCTTAAATACTAACGTTAGCTAAATGTAACACGTAGCAAGAGTATTCGTACACTGGATATCACATCTGGTTTGCTAGGAGTGGAAATATTACATTATTGTACATGTATTAAACCATTGTAGCGGAAAAGGTATTCATCATTTATTTATGACAATAACATACCAACAAAAGTACCGGTAAAAAATATCAGGCTGTTTCTAGAAGACCTCAGCTGCTGGTTGTTGTTGTTGTTGTTGATGCGCGCGCTATCGATCAAATACCGTTCACGTCAGACGCACCACGAGGACGTCTGACGTCACTGCAGTTCCTCTGGTCCAGCCAACCAAAATAGTATAAAAACTCGTTGTTTTACCCGCGCTAGTCGTCGCCACATTCTCTCCATTCAACCTCAAGTAAACGGCAGCCGGTGAGTGTTTCAACTGTGGAGCTGCAAATAACTTTAGCGTAGCCGCGAGCTAACTAAACTAACATATCGTGTTGCGTATAACATGGTTAGAGACTGTGCATGTGTTTTAATGTCAACCACCTAGCTTGGTATCCTCTCGATTTCAGATGCTGGCACGAGTTTGCACAAAGCATGCCTGTGCTTTCCTGTATTTCGAGTTTCTATTTATATTACATTACCGGTAATCATCTCTTTCGAACGCCATAGAATAATAACTTATTTATAATGTATTAATCCAATCAGTACCATTTTGATGGTACAATTTGTCTCTAGCAAGACTGACATGAGTAATGTCAAACTACAAATCTTACAATTACTGAATAAATAGTACTTGCACTGCCTTTACATGCTTATGTGTGCGTATGTACGTATGTATGTGTACTTATATGTACGAATACGTATGTATGTATGAGTACATGTCTTGACTATGTATATGTATTAACCAGTTATATGGTTCCAATGTTGTTTACAAAGGTGTCCCTTTGTATGAGCAATCAGCCGATCATGCTGAACATTTTGATATATAATGTATGGTGCGTCAATGATTGATTGATGGAGAAAATGCAGTTTCTACATTTTTCTTAGTTTTAATGTTTTGATTGGGACAGCCACTCACACACACGTGATGTTTTATCATCTTTAATCTTAATTATGTTGGATAATTAAGATTAGCTGGATCTACTATTGCTGAGTAAATGTATAGCACATGATTCCAGACCACTATAGTACCTATCATATGATATTTTTCTTGTCTTTCTATATGAATGTTTGTGCGAGTAGATAGCGACCAAAAAAGTGTCGGAGAGAGAATAATAATAATAAGTATGCAAGAGAAGAGCAATGCCTGCTGCAGCAGTGCAGATTCTTACTGTACTGAAACGTGTCCTCTCACACAGCTGTCCAAAACAAGGAACAATGGTGCAGGCCAAAGCGTGGACACTGATCAAGCACTTTGATGGCTTTCCCACTGAGAGCAACTTTGAACTGAAGCTCGAGCAACTACCAGAGCCTAAAGATGGAGGTGATGAGGAATGCTTTGAGTTCTCTATATTGATATATGTTTCATAAGAGATGAAGACCTAAGTTAATCTGAGGACTGAAACATTTCTATTATAATTTTTTTTATATTTTCAGAGGTACTGCTGGAGGCCGTCTTCCTGAGTGTAGATCCATACATGAGGTACGTATGGAGTGTAGTAAAAAGTCATTTTGTGCATTATACGTCTTAAAGTAAATATATTTTTTATGAACGAGTAATAACATCATAATGGCCTACCACTATTGAAAGCCAGTCCTCCTCATTATGAAATGTTTCTCATCTCCTCACTGCAACAATCATGTTTAATGTATTCAATGATTTTCCTTTTATTCTAGGCCGTTCAGTAGAGTCCGCATGAACGAAGGCGAGGTCATGATCGGAACTCAAGTGGCCAAGTAAGGACATGCACATGTGCATAGAAGATAGTATCACAAATAAAGAGAGACAGATTAAATAGAGAATTGCATGACTTGGCTGACTTTTAGACAAAATAACTTGACTTAATTGAGTACACCTGCTGTTATTTACCAAGGTATTTGTTTTTCAATGCTGTAGTCACTAGCCGAATTATATCCCACCCAGCCGCCATAACAAGTTTATTTTTATTTTGTATCATGATTTTTTTGTGCTTTGTTCTCCAGGGTGATCCAAAGCAACAACGCGGCATTCCCGGTGGGCAGCCATGTGGTGGGTCGCTGTGGCTGGAGGACCCACACCGTCTGTGACGCAACTGGCCTGACTCCCATCATGGCGGACTGGCCTGAAGATGTCTCCCTGTCCCTGGCCTTGGGTGCCATTGGCATGCCGGGGTAAGGTTAAGGAAGGAGGTACAAGCGGCTAGAGGGTCAGCCAGACTGGCTAGGGTGGACGGAATGGACCATTCGTCAGAGTCTAGTTGTTCGGAAAAGATCTCAAACAGCTTTGTTATCCTTTATGAAACATCTGGAAGAGTTTGAGTCTCCAGACACACTCAATGCACCCCCTCCCCCCCAGCTTCTCTCCTCACACCCCCGACCCACGCTTCCACCCTCAGGCTGACGGCCCTGTACGGCCTGGAGGAGGTCCTGGGGCTCCAGGCCGGGGAAACCCTCCTGGTCAACGCGGCGGCCGGGGCAGTGGGCTCCGTGGTCGGGCAGATCGCCAAGATCAAGGGCTGCCGGGTGGTGGGCTCGGCCGGCTCCGACGCAAAGGTGGCCTTCCTCAAGGAGCTGGGCTTCGACCGTACCATCAACTACAAGAGCGTGGGCTCCCTGGACCAGGCACTGAAGGAGGCGGCGCCGGAGGGATACGACTGCTACTTTGAGAACGTGAGTCCTGGACTGATGGACTGGAGTGGAGATGCGTTGGTTTTATGTAGCCACTTAGTCACTTTGGGGCTTTTCGTTTCTTTTCCTTTTTCAGTTTTCCAAAACAAATTTGCACCTGTATCTTCTCAGGCTGATCTTTTATATATTAAATATGAACAGCATTTTAGGAGGAGCATTTAGGAGTCGCACTGAAACCACAATGTATAATCTGTATAATTCATATATATACAGTATATATGGTATATGATTTATTTATTTTATTCTCTTTCTTTCCTGCAGAAGTATTTTATTGGTCACTTCAGCTAGATAAAAGCACATTTTTAGGCAATCGTGTTTCGGTTAATCTGAAAATTGCTCTCTGGTTGGCAGGTTGGAGGGCAGTTCTCCAGTGTAGCTATACAGCAGATGAATAACTATGGAAGGATAGCTGTGTGTGGGTGCATTTCCTTGTACAATGACACCACACCACAGACAGGTATGTGTTTTTGAATTTATGACTGAAAGGTGACACGTCATGTTCGCATCATGTTCACATGTTCGCTGTGGTTAAAAGAAGGATAATTGTAATTTTTATTCAGTTAAAATATCAGTAGAAATAAAATAACTGAATCTTTCCTATGGTCGATATTGTATTTGGTTGGAAAACCACTAATTTACGGATTTTCAGAGTTAAAGGTGCAGTGTGTAAAATTTTATGTTATCTAGTAGGGTTGGGTGTGGTTTGGGGGCCTGAACTGCTTTAATAAAATGCAAACTAACTGTACTGGTATTTGTCATTATGTCATTAGACTTTCTGGCTAATTAAAATCACATCTTGTTGTCTTTCAGGCCCATACCCACATCTGACAATGATCTTTAAGCAGCTCAAGATGGAGGGGTTCATGCAGTCCAGATGGGAACACAAACATCCAGAATCTCTCAAACGACTGATGGCATGGATGAAGGAGGTCAGTGAATCAACTTAGTGGTCAATTTGTGTTGCATTCATCGTCACACATTTAGCCCTAGGTTTGTCCACCGGTTGCGATTGCGGTTGCATAATTGAGACTTTTTAGAATCCCCCAGGATGCTGTTGAAATAGTGTACCTCACGTTTTTCAAGTCGTTCTTTATTATCATTTTCTAACCTTCTGAGTCTTTTCCTTCATAAAAAAGTGCACGGTCAGGGGGACCGGGGGGTTTAGTTAATGATGAACAAGAAACACCTTGACCGCTGAATTTCAAAAACAATGCCGTCAAAGACGATAATAATTACATACTTACACAATGCAGTCCATTACAGTCCACCCCAGTTGTCGGAAAAGGATGGGTTGGGGTATTCACCGTTAAAAGCCACTCTATTCTACACACTGCCCCCTTAACATATTTTCTTCTACCTCCTCCAGGGTAAATTGCAGTGCAAAGAGCACATCACGGAAGGCTTTGAGAACATGCCTGCTGCCTTCATGGGCATGCTACAGGGGGAGAACACTGGCAAAGCCATCGTCAAAGTCTGAGACGGAGGAGAAGGGTGGAAGAAGTGTATTTTTGTCCAAGATGATCATTATGATGCCCAATATTGGCTCAAACCTAATGATCCGTTTTATAGAATCGTATCAAGCGATAGTGTCCTGCAGAATAACATTAAAGACTGAAGGAGCGAAGAGCTGGGGCCAAGTTAATGTGTGTTTGTGTTTCCTAGAATGGAATGTAAACTCATGTAACACACACTGTAGCTGGCAGGACTTTGAAAAGGTGTGTTATAGTATAATGGGCCCGAGCGGGATGCTCCTTTTCCTGCAGTAATCTATGGAGACCAACAGCCTTTCTCTATCTAAATAGACAAGACACCGTATGTGTGTGTGCAGAGAGTAAGTTAGTTAGACAGGGAACAGAAATGGGAGACTTGATTCAGTCTCAAGTCAATTAAACATTTTAGAATGTTTATAACTAACCCATAACAAAACCATTCATCTCATGTCCTTAGGTTCACTGACTGCCTTCGTTTTGGACACCCAGACAAAAATAAACTGCAATCCTTATAAACTGTTATCCACTGAACTTGTGTGTTCCATGCGGTCATGGTTTTACTTGGTGTGTGTATGTCATGCTTGAGGACTTGCCGTTTAGTTTCCCTGCAAGCATCCTTTCATGTGTTCCAGTCATCCTGCACAGTTCCCAGCACCCTGACTTCCACAGCCCTTATCCACTGTGAACATCAGAGATACAATGACCTTTTAAGAGCATTACAACTTACAATCAATACAATCTCCCAGATCACTTAAACCCTTTCAACATATTTCCTGTGACTACCCTACACCTGACCTGTCACCTCTTCTGCCTCTACCCGTCTGTGGGTAGAGGCAGACGGGTAGAGGCAGAAAAAGATTCATTATTCAACACATTGATTTGATTATGCTCAACAGCGGTTAATCAAAATACATATTTAAAATCGTACAAGAAATACATAGAGAAGTTATAACTTTATTATTAAGATTAGTCAAGCTGAGATAAGGGATTAAAGAATTAGAGCCATCTCAACCTTACAGGTCTGAGCTCGGTTTAAACAGCTTCCATCCAGATACTGCTGTGACTGTACACAAGGAGAGCACATTTCCTCTTTCATGCTTGTTAGAGGACGAGTGTTGACCAACTTGTGTTCAAAGGCGGGTTAGGGGTCCAATTGAGGTGCATTCAATTCTTCAGGCCAACAATAGTCCAGGTAGACCGGACATGGCAGCGCTGCAGTGTGCTGGTTCATGACGGGTACCGTCAGTGCTGCCCCTTTCTGCCGGCCAGCTTGGCCTCCTGGTCCGTCACGGCCCGCTGCAGGAGCCGGGGGTCCAGGTGGAAGTAGATGTAGAGGTCCCTCTCTCGCCTGAGGGGGGCGCTGCGCTCCAGCTGGGAGCGCTTGGCCTTTACCTCGCCTATGATGTCCTGCATCAGGCGCTGCAGCCGCTGGAGCTGGGACTCGGCGTCCGCCAGCTTGATGCTCAGCTCCTGTCGAGATGGAAGGGGAGAGCTCAGCGTGGGCCTTCTAATGCTTACTTGTGTTTCGTTAGCCTCACGGCATTAATGCATTAAGTCATATATTTGAAGGTTCATCTTGTATTTAGCATCAGAAATGCTACGGTCAAATAGGCAGATTGTGATTATGGAATGTAAAAAGCACTCCGATTGGCTTAGGATATAGCCAATGAGTCGCAGTGAATCAGCAGCGTTAAGAGAGCAGAGTTACGTTAGCTATCACAATTTAGCCCAAATATGACTTAAGCAATTATGCTATGAGGTCAAAGTGACACAATGAATACAGAGTAAAAGGCCGTTTGGGCAAACTTGGGGGTCAGGACCAGGGCCCAGTCTTTCAAAAAGTAATGTAATGGGATTTCAGATCACAGATTGGATCAAATCTTGGAAATGGGTTTTTCAAAGCAAAAGAGGGATTCCGAACTAAAATCAGATCATGTAATCGGGTCTTACATTTGATCTGGATCAAACCTGCCCTTTGGGTTTTTCAAAACTTGAACTGAACTCAGTTTGGGATCTATTTGATCCAAAAAAACAGGATTATCCTGATTTCCAAATCCGGAACAATTTGATCCAGATTACATTTTTTTTTAAACTGGGCCGAGGACATTGGGGATGTAATCCATCGCCGGAGGTCCTGGGTATCCAAGACCTCAGAACGAAGTGGGTTTTCAACTTGATTGCAACTTTGCATTAACTTGGTTCAAGACCATTTACAATAAATAAGTAATAATTTCATCATCAATCATGACCTGATGTTAAGAGTCACATTGTCACAATGCAAAATTACCAAATATACTCTTGCCCATACAGCATGCAGTGCTCACATACCAAACATTGTGTCTTCGTGAATGAGCTAAATTATGCCATTGAAGTGGAAAATCCCAAGAACCCCCTCCAGGGAATGTGTGCGTGTTATTTGGTGTCCATTACATGAGAACACATTTCTTAACTTGTTTGGTGTAAAACAATGCCTGGTGCTCCTTTTTCTCCACCATGCCACCAGTTCCCCCTCACCCAATGGTGATTGTAATAAAACATGTTCACTCACGCCATGTTTTAGTGTACTGCAGCAATGACTTGAGTAGGGTATGGTGAGTAAAAGGTTGAGTCATGCTATTCCTAGCTTATTCAAAATGCCTTATATATCTGAATATGAACCCAGCAAATACAGAATGAGGCATAGAAGCTATCCTTTGTGGGAAGACTTCACTACAAGTAGCTGCTTACGGTAAGTTTTTAAATGCCCCTTTAACTCAATATCCGCTCAGAAATTGGGAGATTTTCCCAATCATCTGTGTTCTTATATTACATATTATAAAATGTTTACAATTACTGTGCAAAATTAATTATTATGTGTGTGCTCCGACTTGGGAGAAATCCATGTTGATTGTCGCAGGGTTATTATCAGGGTTAAGGGTTAACCTTTTCAAGGTTAAGTGTTCGATTTCAAGCTGAGACTGGGGCTATGCTTATGGGGGGAATATGCTTATTTACATGCAGGCTGTTGCCCTGCAGCCTGATCTATACACAGAGTAAATTAAGTTTATATTATTTTTTGTATAATATTCGCAATTTAAAAAAATATATTTTCTTTTGTTTTTTTGGGACGTTGTAGTTAAAGCAGCAGGCCCGTGTTGCTTAGGCGGCAGTCTAAGCTGTAAAGTGCTGCAGGAAACCCTGCGTTTGCAGCCCAACTCCTCTTCCTTCCTTCCATCTAACCTTGGGTTGTACAGAGCGGAACATTGCTACAGCCCTGAGAGAAGTGAATGAGTGAGGGAGTGAGGCAGACAGTGAGAGGGACACCCACCTGTGCATTGGGGCAGAGCAGCTCCCGGCCGGCCTCCGCCGTGGGACATACCTGCGGCTCCAGCACCAGCTGCTGGAGCTCCGTGTAGGTGGCCCGGTGCAGCGCCTCACAGTCGCCCTGGAGACGGACGGCTGTGTAGCCCTGCTGGCGGGCCACACCAGACAGCGCCTCCCGGGCCGCCTGGAGGTCAGCAGCCAGGTCTAGCGCCGCCTGGTCCAGGGCCTCGTGGGTCCGGAAGGGCTCCACTGGGCCTTGGCTCGCAATGCACCTGGAGCCCTCCAGGATCTGCAGTAGTCTGAGGGGAGCAGAGGAACCGTCATTAGTGGGGCTCTAGTGAGACACCCCCATGTGGGATCATGGGTTGATTTTAATCACACTGCAGAAATCTTTTTTCATTTTTGTCATGGCTGCCCTTTCAGATGTCCCACATGTATTTTGAGAGTTGAATGCATGTCATTTTGATGGCTAATGATCTGGGATAATCAGATTCCATTTTGAATACGGGGCCTATGGAGTAATCCTCATGATGACGGTCAGGCTTCAGTAACAAAACAAGAGAGCGAGGTTTCACCTGCTGAAGCTGGCGTCCTGACAGCTGATGATGTGGCTGGGCCTGGGGTTGGGGACCAGCCCTGGCTGGGACAGGGCATCAGCCCTGAGGGCTGCCTGATCGCTCTCCAGGGACAGCCGGTGCCGGGTGTCCCCCAGCTGCTTTAGCGCTGTCCTCCACCCTCTCAGCTCCACCTCCAGGGCCAGCAGGAGCAGGTCGAACAGCGACTTCTGGCGGAGCAGGTAGTCACGCACCTGGCCCGGGACCATACGGAAACATTTGTACTATGGAATATACACTTTTGGTTGATCATTGGCATAATGGCATAATGTCACGTTACATTATTTTACAGAATAATTTGATTTAAAAAAAAGGATGCACTGTCCATTAATCAGAAACAGATCGATGCAGTGTTTGCATGCCCCCGGCTCACCTGGTCCTGCCTGGAGGTGTAGTAGTCCTTGCGGGCCAGCTGCAGGGCCAGGTCTCCCCTCACCACGGGCACGTTGAGCAGCCGGGACGCCTCCCGCAACACGCCGGGCACCCGCCCGCGGAGCAGTGCCTCCAGCTCCGCCTCCACCACTTGTAGCTGCCGCCGGGACACCGCCTCGCGCACCTGCAGCGACGAGGAGGCCAGCATGCTCTGGGAGGAGCAGACACAGGAGGACGGGTCAAGAACCAGGAAGAGGGAGGTGCTGATGTCTCAAACAAAAGACAGAAGCCTGAGAAACCAAAAGGATTTCTTGAAATGATTAGGTTTTCTGCTGGTAAAACTCAAGTCTAAATTTGTTATTCTAAAGATGGTATCGTTATATAGCCATTATACAATTCAATATGTATTAATACATGACAAAAACTACATAACACACATTGATTGAGTCAAATGTGCCCCATTACCTTTGCCTGTGAGCCTGTCTCTGAGAGCCAGGCCAGCCCGGCCCTGAGGCTGTGCTCCTCGGCTGTGGCCTGCAGCAGCTGATGCTGGCCCACGATGAAGGCCCACTGCAGCCTGGCCATCTCTGTCCTGCGCCACTCCACCACATCACCACCACCTCCCTTCTCATTCTCCTCAAACTCCTCCTCCTCCTCTTTCTCCCCTTCTCTACCATCGCAGGAGCTGAGATCCAGCAGCCGGCAGCCATCCGAGCTGGTCTCCACCATGTCGGAGATCCCCCGGAAGAACTGCTTCTGGGTGAAGGCGGACAGTGCTTTGGTGTTGAGCTCCTCCTGGTGCAGGTAGGGATCCAGGGACAGCTGGGAGAGCAGGTGGAAGCGGCGGCGTGCGGCTCCCTTCGGCCCAGCGGGGGTGGGAATAGCGGCGACTCCGGGTTTCTTCCCCGGGGCTTCCGGTTGAGCCGGGAGGTACGAGGCCAGCCTTCCCACCTCCTCTGTGAGGTTCTCCAAAAGAGCATTGGCGTTGGCGTTCTCTGCCCCCACGGCGGCCATGCCTCCCTTCAGCAGGGAGGAAGCTCTCTCCTGCTCGGCTGAGAGTCGCAGGCTGACGTCTCCCCGCGCCGTGGCCAGGACCTGCAGCCTGCTGTGACGGCGCTGCTTCAGAACCTTCTCCCGCTGCAGCGCCTGTAGCTTCGCCTCCAGCTCCTCCACGCTGGCATCGTGTTCCCCCGCCGCGAACGAGGTCTGTGATGCGTTGCTCCCGTCGGTGGGCCCGACGGTCTTGAGGACCTTTCCCAGCGCCGCCTCGTCCAGTAGGGGCCTCCCCGACTTCTGCAGCTCACGGAAGGCGCGAGCCTCCTCCGGCGAGAGGACGTTGCCCCGGCCGAGCGTGCGGCAGACGAAGCGCAAGAAGTGCAGGTTCTCCGGGGCGCAGTCGAACAGCCAGTCGAAAGAGGAGCCCTTCAGCGACGTCGCGCCTGGGTAACCCAGGCGACCGAGCGCCTCCACAAACTGACCGCCGTCGAGCATGGTGCCTCAGCCGGCTGCAAATCGCTGCCTTTGGTACGAGACGATCACAGTGCAATGGAGAAGTTGGCTGAGTGAGCAATACAGGTTTAGTGAGCAATACAGAAAAAAAAGCCTTCTTATAGTCCCCACAATTTGTATATGTCAAGACATGAAATGAGGAACACACGTTTCATTATGGGGGGAAATCAAACTCACAATCCGTTGTGTGCCTTGACGAGGAATATGATAACAATAACAAACCGAGGCTCTAATGGCATGGCATATCCTTAAAGTTACTTATAGAGTAATGTGATATTGGCATAATGTGATAAAGGAGAACGTAAATTACCGGTAATAATCGTACCATATAGTTGCTTATCAATATACGTTGACGTTCTTTGATTTGCCTAACGCTAGGTTATTGTCTTAAGGGCAACATGGCCTTAAAAAATCGAAAGCATAAAAGGTTTTAGGAGCGATTAGAAATGAATAGTCAGGGATACGAATGTTAAAAATGTAAAAGTAGTTTCTATTCGTTCTCCTACCTTAGTATCAGCTGTTAGCTGCGAGAGGCTACTCAGGGATCACATATGCTTTGCTAGCGTCTGACACAATATATAGCGAATAACATCAGCAAGTACAAGTATGGAACTAGTGTAAAGATATTCGTTGTTTGTTTAGGAGCTCAAACACTTACCAATTTTAAAAACGTAGGCTGTTTCGAGAAGAGCCCAAACTGTTTGCTTGTCGGTTGTGTATTTGGTCGTTGCGCGCGCTATCAACCAAAATAAGGTTTACGTGATACGCAACAACGTTGCGTCTGACGTCACTGCGGGAAACTTCCCCCAGCCAATCAGAGTTCAAAATTCCATTGCCAACCCTATGTTGCCAACCCTCATGTCTTACTTAGCCGAACTTGATGAATTATTTCTTAAGTCCTAAAGTCCTTTCTCCTACCAAGTATACACTCCTCTTTATGGAAAACGGCAGCTGGTAAATCACTCCATTGTCAAGCTAAAAAGTGTTTTGCCAGCTATCTCTAAACTATATATGGGGTATAGGGTGTAACTGGTTATGTGTGTAATGTATAATAAAGTTATTCATTGTGCATTTAAAATGTGTTTTTAAATGTCTACTTGAACTGTATTTTCATTTATATATAGCATATGTTGTAACACCTGCTTATATAGGCGAGGCGTTCTCAGGCCAGTGTTGAGATATAATCTCTCCACCTAGTCCTGGGTCTTCCTCGAGTCCTGGGTCTTCCTACTCATCTTGGGAGTTCATGCCATTTAATATACTGTATATATTGTGTTTACATATTTCTTATTTTTTTCTCTTTCTGCTTGACGCTTAAACATACTCAATACTCGTAGATCTCTCAGTCGTTTTGCTTCACTCAGGATGATTGACAGAGTTCTGTCAAACAACTACATTAAAAGATATCCTCTCACACAGCTGTCCAAAAAAAAAGAAAAATGGTCCAAGCCAAAACGTGGACACTGACCAAGCACTTTGACTGCTTTCCCAAGAAGAGCGACTTTGAAATGAAGCTCAAACAACTACCAGAGCCTAAAGATGGAGGTGAAGAGAAAGACAATCACCTTCTTGACTAGATAACTGTTTGGCCTGGATATGTCGCTAAGCTGCTTCGCCGGTGCCACAAGGTGCAGTGTAGTGCTGTCTTTGTGTAATTCTAATTAGAGAGATGATTCAATCAACCTTAGGATAATGGGTGAGAAGTCAAGCATTCATTTGATTCCATTGATATTTATTTATTGAAATATTTTTCAGAGGTGATGCTGGAGGCTGTTTTGCTGTGTGGACCCATACACAAGGTAAGTATGGAGTGGAATATACATTTGGCATTTTTTTTAATTGTACAGCTTTAAAATAAATATATTGTATAAGATTATATATATACTTTCTCAGTTTTTAAATCAAGAAAAAAGAGAAAGTGACAGTGAAACATATATATTGTTTTGAATGTTCCTTGGCAAATGCATCCCAACGTAAATCCTTGATACGCCTGGCTGGTTGCAACCAGAAGGCTTTTGATAAACACACTGATGAAATCTCTTTTCTGATCTTTCCAAGAAGGGATGAAAACAAACTAACATCTGCTTTTGATATAGCATCAGATGTATCATTTCTAACTTGGTTTTCCTGGGACCACAAATGGACTTTGGATACATGTGATTTGACCCGTTTAAAACCCTATTTCAGATATAGCCACAGACAAACTTGGTACAATTTGATCAATATTAACGGCAACTGACACAATAACATCTCACTCAGCCGCCGTAACAAATAACGACATGTATTTTTAAATTAATATAATTGACATATTTTTGTAAATATTTTTTCTCCAGGGTGATCAAAGCAACAACGCAGCGTTCCCGGTGGGCAGCCATGTCATGGGTTACTGTGGCTGGAGGACCCATACCGTCTGTGATGCAACCGGCCTGGTTGGTTCCCATCATGGCGGACTGGCCTGAAGATGTCTCCCTGTCCCTGGCCTTGGATGCCATCGGTGCTTCGGGGTAGGCTAAGGTTAAGGAAGGAAGTACAAGCCCACTAGAAGGCTTGAACTTCCACCCCTCCACCCCCGTCAATAGCCAACAGTAGTCTTTGAGTAATATATCGACGGTGTTGGATGTATTGGCTATTGGATGTATTTTAATAAAACACATCCAATACCACTGGGAAATGGTCTGAAAACTGAACGAAGATCGTACGATGAACTTAACGAACCACGTAGGCTAATGACGCTTTCGGGAAACGGAGGGCCTGGCCTGTGAGGTGCCAGTACACTCCTTCTTTAAGAATTATATAAGCGTCTTTTTAGAAGTAAGAAGGCATTTGAATTTTAGAGATTTTGTGCATCTTAAGTTCTGTTGAATATCTGTGTGTGGGTTTGAAGTTCAAATGGATCCTTGGTCTAGTTGTTTAGGAAAGGCTTCAACCCACTTTGTTATTCTTGTAAAACATCTGGGAGTCTGAATACCAGAAGTTGTAGTCATCTGTAACTCCCTCTGTGGTCTCATTTATTCTCCTTATGCTTTTGAATAAGGAGAATCTTTCATCTATTGAGTCATAGTCATCTGGGTTCAAACAAAAGTTATTTGATTTCCAAAGGGAAGTTCAGGAGTTCAGCAGCAAAAGAATAATCATTGCAACTCAAAACGGCAGCAAATAAAATCATGCAAATGACGATAATAATACAAATAGTAATAATCACAATGTATGAACCTAATGTAGGCCTACACAATACAATCTATTAGTATAAAATAAATAAATATGTATTTGCATGATCATCAGAGAGATGTTCTTAAAGGTGCCAATGTGCTCGGTGGTTAAAGTGCACACTCAATGCACCCCCTCCACCCCAGCTTCTCTCCTCACACCCCCGACCCACGCTTCCACCCTCAGGCTGACGGCCCTGTACGGCCTGGAGGAGGTCCTGGGGCTCCAGGCCGGGGAGACCCTCCTGGTCAACGCGGCGGCCCGGGCAGTTGGCTCCATCGCCATGGGGGTGGGCTCGGCCGGCTCCAACGCCAAGGTGGCCTTCCTCAAGGAGCTGGGCTTCGACCGGACCATCAACTGGTCAGGCGCTGAAGGAGGCGGCGCCGGAGGGATACGACTGCTACTTTGAGAACGTGAGTCCTGGACTGATGGACTGGAGTGGAGATGCGTTGGTTTTATGTAGCCACTTGGAGGACTTTTTTTTTTTACTTTACTTTTCCAATATTATGCATTATCATCCCCCAAAAGTTTGATCGGTTTTCAACGTGAAAAGTTGTGAATTGCAGTCTTTACAGCATGGGAGTCAGCTCAAGTTTACCTCAGTCCCATCTCCTT
>OMLJ01090047.1:0-14947 GCA_900302595.1 Gadiculus argenteus
TGTGTGCCTTTCTGTGTCCGTCCGTCTGTCTGTCTGTATCTCTGTCTCTCTGTCTCTGTCTGTCTGTCTCTGTGTGTGTGTGTCTGTCTGTCTGTCTGTCTGTCTGTCTGTCTGTCTGTCTGTCTGTCTGTCTGTCTGTCTGTCTGTCTGTCTGTCTGTCTGTCTGTCTCTGTGTCGCTGTGTGTGTGTGTGTGTGTGTGTGTGTGTGTGTGTGTGTGTGTGTGTGTGTGTGTGTGTGTGTGTGTGTGTGTGTGTGTGTGTGTGTGTGTGTGTGTGTGTGTGTGTGTGTGTGTGTGTGTGTGTGTGTGTGTAACCTTCCTTAAACAGTCAACCCAAAATACTTATTTTAATCTGTGTGAATTCCATCTGAAACGGTGGGTTCACTGGCTTGGTTAAGTTATTTAAATGCAACTTTTTACTTCAATCAAAGTTAGTTTCCTGTTAAACCACAAAAACTAGGCTGTGTGACCAAACCTATGATTTCAGTTTCCATCTGTAGTCTTTTCACTATTTTTTTTTTTTTTGATAACCCAGACAGTCTTTTTAGAATTGTTTAGCCCCAAAAATCCCCCCGTTCTTGTCTAATGTAGGCCTTTCGTTCTCAGGTGCGTGCTGCGGATGAGATGAACTATGACTTTCAAGCACTGGCTTTGGAGTCCAGGGGCATGGGAGAGGTAAGTCACCAGACTCTTAAGTCTGTGTTTCAACTACAATCTTTTTTTTCTTTTTTTTTAAGCGATCATGAATGACAATGTGGACTCGTGTCTTTCTGTTTTTAGCTCCTGCCTGCAAAAAAGCTTTGGGAGTCTGATGAATTGGCAAAGGATGGACGGAAAGGAATGCTACTAGGAGAAGAATGGCGGGATAATGCGTGGGGAACATCCCGTGAGTGTCTTGACGCGTCTACATTTTATTCAGGAACAGGAATTGCTGCTACACTGGTTTTTGTTAAATTGACATAACGCCACTACCCACATGGTGTTATGTCTTCCAAAAATGTACTGGCCTTTACATTGGATGTATTTTTGTTTCAGAAATGTTTGTCTTAATAATAGAAAAAAAAATTGACTGCCCCATTCAGATCATTCAGTGTCCCAACCTATCATGGTGCAACAGAGACCAGGGCAGAGTTTCCACGGGAATGGGGATGCAAACTCTGTGCTGTCCCCCCGCTCTGAAGGCGGTGGTCTGGGTGTGAGCATGGTGGAGTACGTGCTAAGCTCCTCTCCCGGTGATAAGATGGACAGTCGTTACAGGAACGGCGGATATGTATGTTTTCTTTTTCTGTCACCTTTGCATAATTTGTGTGGCTTTTAATAGAATTGTCCTTTGGTATATTTGTTAACTCTTTGATGCTGACAGGGTACTGGAGATGCTAACCCAGACGGCAGAGAGAAGAGTGACGTCCCAGATAAGACGTCTCCATTTGAGGAAGATAAAAACCCAGAGTTGAAATCTGGGGAGGAGGGCGACCCTTCAAAGGCCAATGGAAGAGGCCTTCTCAATGGCATGGACAAAGACTTCAAGTACTGCTTTTTGAGAATTTTTCATGGTTTATGATTGTTTATCGTTTCTTATAAAGGCATTTATAATTTGTTTGGGCTTGGACATGCAAGCAATAATGTATTTCTCATGTACATTTTGGATGCAGACTTTTAAAGGCTACATAATCTGAAACCAAGTTAATCATAGAATTTCTTTATTGGGTTTCCATAAACATTGCTCTCTATCAATGTCATCTGACCCATACCCTTAACCTTTCCTCAAATAGTCCTACTCCTGGCAGCCGCCAGGCCTCGCCCACCGAGGCTGTGGAGAGAATGGGTCCTGGTCAGGGTGGCATGGAGATGATGGGACAACACCCACACCATCAACACCAACATCAGCATCCCCACCAACATCAACACCCGCATCAGCATCAGCACCAGCACCCCCATCACGCCCACGCCATGCAGCAGCAGCAGCAGCAACAGAATGCTGTGCAGAACAAGGGCCCCAATGAGGACTTCCAGGGCCATGACGGGCAGGGCATGGGAGGCATGGAGCAGCAGCAACAGCAGGCCGGGGTGGAGTCTCTGCAGTTTGACTACGTCGGAAACCAGATCCAGGTGGACTCCTCCGGGACCCCTGTGGGACTGTTTGACTACAACTCCCAGCAGCAGGTATGTTTATTGGACAGACTTTACATCCAGAGCATTCACTAAAAACACCTAAGGGGAAGTTTAGTAAGTGAAGTGCCCACTAACTAATTCCCTGGCCTTTGTCCCCTCTCAGTTGTTCCAGAGATCCAACCATCTGACTGTTCAGCAGCTCACCGCTGCTCAGCAACAACAATACGCTCTAGCTGCAGCGCAGCAGCAGCATCTGGGTAGGGCACCTCATAGCACGTATTGCCACTCCTGGTACCGTGACAATTCCAAGTACACAATTCCATACAGACCGGTTTTGGAGCTACTTTGTGGAAGTGTGTTCTGAAGCATTTCTTGTTCCTCTTCCTACAGCTGGCCTTGCCCCTGCTTTTGTGCCAAACCCGTACATCATCAACACTGGCCCTCCTGGAACTGATCCCTACACCGCCGCAGGCCTGGCCGCCGCTGCCTCACTCGCAGGTTAGCGACTGGTCCTCCTGGACTGTATTTGTTTGATGTAAGGCATGATCAACTTGTAATTATTTTTATAATGATGTAATTAAAAAATTACCGGTCAATGTCTTCCTCAAGGTCCAACAGTTGTCCCACCACAGTACTATGGTGTACCATGGGGCGTGTACCCAGCCAACCTTTTTCAGCAACAGGCCGCAGCAAATGCCAATCACTCGGCCAATCAGCAAGCATCCAATCAGGGACCAGGGCCGGGGCAACAGGTGTGTGGGTGGGTGGTGTGGGTGTAACCTCTACCAGAACAATTCTGTTTTGATGGAAAGTTTTGATCTTGGAAATATCTAATGTAATATCATCAAATGGATTTATTATTATTTTTTTAATGCGTGTAATATCCTGTGGTGCTCTAGGTGATGCGCACAGGTAACAACCAGCGGCCCCTGACCCCAGGCCAGGGCCAGCAGAGCCAACAGGAGAGTCTGGCTGCTGCGGCGGCCGCAGCTAACCCCGCCCTGGCCTATGCCGGTATGTCAGGTCAGTCACCGCCTCTGTAGTGCCTGCCGAGTGCCAAAGTACTGTTAAGCAACCCTCCATGAACATTCATCTAAATGTTCATGGCTTTCATGAGACCCTTTTCACACCTATTGTAATGTAGTAATGATGACACTATTCCATAGTGTGACATACTAAAGGACAATTGATTCAGTCTTGTACTACTTGGGTGGGGTGGGTGTAAATTCGAATCACATAAGAGTCGTGGTGCTTGCCTTTGTGCGTTGTCATTATTGCAGTCAGTTGATTTAAACATGTTATACACACTTGACATGTTTTATAAGATCAAGAGATTCACACCTGAATTTTATTATTGGACTGGGCACTCACACACTAATGAACCTTTCATGTTCAGGGTTGTGTTTTCTAATGTCTGGTATTGGGATTGAGTCTTATGCAAGGTTTGCCCTCTCTAACACTCTGATCCAGGCTACCAAGTTTTGGCCCCTGCTGCGTACTATGACCAGAATGGAGCTCTGGTGATGGGCCCCGGGGCCCGCGGTGGTCTAGGAGGCCCCATGCGTCTTGTCCAAACTCCTCTCCTCCTGAACCCTGCTGCAGCCCAGGCCGGTGAGTTCTGAGTCCATTTTGAACAAATTCAAGAGATGGGCGTGGCTTCGGCTAAACATCATCAGCTCCTATTATTAAAATGACTCTACCGTGGGATCCAAAGATCCTGCTCTGATCATATACACAATGTTTGTTTAACTGATTAATTACATCTGCAATCAAAACAAGGTGGTCCAGCCTATCTCCTTTAAGAATTCATCAGTTATTGTCTATATGGATTTTTAAATGCACATTATATTTTGAAAATGTGCTCTATAACCACTGAGGTGCTGAGGGTAAAATGTAAGGGCTATTTGAGGATAATTTGTAAGACATTGCTAGACATAAGCTATTTGTGAATAACTGGCCATGAGACTTTCTGTTTTCAGTTAGTTTAGCAATTACCTCTGTGTGAGACATCTTGGATGTAAAACTAAAGAATATATAATAAATACAGGCATCCATGCTTGATTGGTTTGGGTTATGAATTCAATAGAGCGTGGGGAATTTCTTTGAGATTAGTTTGAAATCATATTTTCTCTAAGACATTTGAATCTTGCCTACATCACTTTTCTTTTTTCTAAGGCGTTTTCGTTAGGCGTCAATCAATTTTTAACATCACGACACTACGGCATGCCATTACATCACCATTTCTCCCCTTACTTCAGCAGCGTCTGCATCCGGCTCGGGCAACATGTCGGGCCCTCAGGGGAACGCGATGTATCGCTCCCTAACCCAGCAGCAGCAGTCCCAGGCCCAGCAGCAACAGGCCCAGCAGCAACAGGCCCAGCAGCAACAGGCCCAGCAGCAACAGGCCCAGCAGCAGCAGCAGCAGCAACAACAGCAGCAACAGCAGCAGGGCCTGCCCTACGCCTCGGCCTCGCTGCCCCCCACCTCCCAGAGCAGCTCCCTGTTTTCCCATGCTTCGGCCGGCCAGCCCCCTCCCAGCTCCTCGCTAGGCTTCGGAGGTGCGCAGGGCTCCCTCGGCGTGGGCCTGGCCTCGGCACTCGGGGGCTTTGGCTCCTCGGGTCAGTCTCCACACGCAAATGGTTATACATTTATTTTTGTAGGCTTAAGGAGTTCTCTTGTTTTCATCCACCTGTGAATTTTTTTTAAGGGGTTAATATTACCCTTATTTATTGTTAAGGGTAGCCTTGTTTCATTCCAGCTGGAGCTGGTGGGTTTTCCACAGCAAGGCTCACTGTAGAAAAACAAACAGAATTTGATTTCTCTACGCTGTTGCAATTAACCTAGATCCCTGTAACCTTAAACTGAGTGTCTATTCAGTTTTTTTAGCTCTTTTTAAGCATGAAATGGTTCCATATCACACCTAGATAGGACTTGGCGATATGGACCAAAAGATATGGACCATATCTTGATATTCTCTCACAGAATGTCAATATAAGATGTATGGCGATACTTGTTGACGCAATAACATAGTTGCTGTGCTCTTACTCGTCATTCTACATCGGGAGTGCCGTGGTGCTTTCATTTCGTGCCTGCCTGCTTCGCTGTGCTCTTTAACCTGCCTTGTATCAGGTTAACGAGTTAACGAACCGATATGTTAAGGTACTACCAACCACACCAAACCATAATAGAGTGTTCCAACCAATCACAGACAAGGGGTGGGTGTTGTGTTTTTCATCCAGTGAGAACTATCATGAACGCAGCGTAAAATCCCACAAAAAACAACCACACCTTGTCGGTGAGTGGTTGGAATACTGTTTATTTTGATTTGGTGTGGTTGGTAGTACCTATTGTTATGGGGTGTGATCTCGGAGCACAGGCTGCCCACAGAGACACGTTTTTTTGACGGCTGGC
Organism: Gadiculus argenteus; assembly: GCA_900302595.1. Lineage (NCBI taxonomy): Eukaryota > Metazoa > Chordata > Actinopteri > Gadiformes > Gadidae > Gadiculus > Gadiculus argenteus. Next base: position 5,523 of record OMLJ01090047.1, read on the forward strand.
TTATGGGGCGGGCTGAAGGGATGAAGTAGCCTTAAGCAGCAACTTCATCCCGTTACTGCGGAGCTTCATCACTGGAGTCCTCTACGTCCGATAATGTGTCCACTGACACTCGCGTGCGCTTCTCTGGTGGTGGCCGGGGGCACTGCTCTTATAATTTTGAACTGCAGGCATATTTTGTAGATGTCACTAATGTTGTTTATTTAAATTTTTTGCACGTGAGGCCTTGAAAATCCCACGACTGACCTGCGCTGTTCAGGCGTCCGACCCGCACCCGTGTCCGACACAATATTTTTCAACCGTTTCATCCAAGTGGTGCCGTTGGTAACCCGAAACCGTGCAGGACTCTGAAGCAGAGTGTGGAAATAGCAGGCGCGGCTTGGAGTGGCTTTTTTTGGCACAAATGCACTGTAAATTCAATGCAACTGAACTGTAAATGTTGACAATAGCGTCTCGTGCCATATCTTGTTTGAAAAAATAAAACAAATAGATGTATTTAAAATATCGATATACCGCACAGCACTACACCTAGACACATCATCTGTGACCATCCTCCCTGACCCTCTCCTCCTCCCGTATTCAGTGTCCAGCTCCAGCAGTAGCAGTGTCTCCCGCAGAGATTCCCTGCTGGCCAACTCCGACCTCTATAAGCGCGGCGGCAGCAGCCTCACCCCCATCGGACAGCCCTTCTACAACAGCCTGGGCTACTCGTCCTCACCCAGCCCCATCGGCCTGACCCCTGGACACTCCCCGCTCACCCCCCCGCCCTCCTTGCCCTCCTCCCATGGCTCATCCTCCAGCCTTCACCTCGGTGAGTCGGAGTGAATTTTCCTTTGTATGAAACTCCCTGTATTTCATTTTGAAAGCATTCTCGTCCTATATTTCTCGTCCTCAAATACAAAATAGTACTTGACTATTGTACTTGTACTGTCTATTCTCAAGCAATGCTAATATAAGCAGGGGTGCACATAACTTTTTTTTTGTTAGTTACTCAGGTACCAGGAGACGGTGTTTGGTACGCACCACACACAGCCTCTAACATCTGAGCTTATGAAACCAGTTTCACAAAGGAGTTTTCATTTTCAATACACAACTTCTTAAAGGGCTCATGTCATGCCCCCAGGTGTCGGTCTGATTAGCCGGTACAAACCGTTCAGCACAGGTGACAATGATTTTCATAGGGAAATCACAAGTGGGCGTGTCCACTCAGAGATATGAAGGATGGATGAGCAAAGTTTGCTACAGTCCACTGGGTAGGCTGGTGGACTGATCTATCCAGCATACATCTAGGTGGACAAGGCCAAGCTGTGATGTCACTATGAAACTCATTCCTTCCCTGTGCTAAATGGCTTGTACCAGCAAATCAGAGCCACACCTGGTGCCACGACATGACCCTTTAAGCACAGCAGTGTTTTTTGCTCTACTGTTCTTTTTTTCTTTTATCAAACTGCAGTAGCTTAACCACGGAGTGTTTGAATATCTCATAAAAGAAACGTTGCGATCAGCTGATTTATTTGAATGTTGTTTTTTTTAAAGAAACGTGTGAAATACAGTATTGCAATGCTGCCATTTGCTCCACTTGTTAACACACCACTGTAAACTAGTGATGACACAAAAACTGGATACTACGAGAATACTCATTGACCAAACCTATACATTTCTCACTTTTTACCATTTTGACATGTCAAAATCATAACCCTAATCTTAACCATAACCTTCTCAATTGACGTCCGTCCTTTGAGGGAGGGAGCAGTTTGCGACGGCCAGTCCCAGTCCCAGTCCCTTGTGTTAAGGCTGAAACACGAAGCCATGCCCGTGAGAAGCACCTCTTCCGTTGGCCTCTCGGCTTGTTTGCCATCCATCCAAAACACAGAAGGAAATACATTCCTTCCACATTAAGTGAGGCTCGCAATAACCACCCAGGCTTCCTCCATGCAAAACACTCAGCTTCTGATGATCACTTGATGAATCGGTCATGTGTAACAACCCGACGGCTTGACAGAGTATGTTAGGAAGGGTTCAATGCTAGGCGGTTCCTATGGCTTTCCTCTCCTCTGCATCATGCACATCACCTTTGTCCTCCCGACAGCTCTTTGCTATTCGTCAACATTTCTCAGTGAAAATTCTTTGACAAAAGCGTCCATATTTCTTCAAACATTATATGGCTTCTATAATGTATACAAAGTATTCAAGGGAGAATATGGTGTATTATACACTGCCATCGTGCTCTTACTTGAACATATTTTACATTTATGGCCAGCCAGCCAGAGTGGACGCATTCACAACGATCATAGTTAAGACAAGCAAATATGGGACCTAGGATGTAAGTTATCGGTGTAACGGCAAACCCCAATAAAAATGTTGTCAATAACGATTACCGTTTTCATTTCAAATCAAATTATTATCATGGTGGATAACTGCGATTGCGGTGTGGAAACAGTGTGCTTAAAGCGCTCATCCAAGTGTCCTGAAGTTGCTGCACAGGCACCTACAATATAGTGTTTAAGTTTCTTGAAGTTGGAATCAAGCTTTATAACAAGCACAACCACCAAAACTCCCGGAGCTGAACCCCGGTCCCCGAGGGAACTCCCCAGTTCCCAAGTACCGCGCTGCCCACCGGGCTTTCCCCGCGGTCCGCCCGCGAACCCGACCGGGGCTCAGTTATTGCGAGGGAATGCAAAAAATAATACAATATTCGCCAACATGTCACTTCCCGGGCATCGAGATGCTTCAGAAACGCTTAAATAGAAGTGAAGTGTAAAATGAAGCTTTGGCCGGTCGTGAGACGGGCGTAGAACGCTACCCGTGTAAATCAGTTCACTAGTTTGAATGGAATTCTGAAGTCGGACGTCTGATAAACTTTTTTTTTTTACAATTTTAGTTGACAGTTGCACTTAAATGTAATATATAAATATAATCACTGTTACTTTTTTTTTTTTACTAATTCAGTTCACGTAGGTCTATCAGTGCTTTCTGAACATACATTGAACACTTAAAAATACCGTGATAATACAGAAAACCGGGATCATTTTGGTCACAATAACTGAGGTTAAATTTTCATACCATTACATCCCTAATGGGACCGTGGTGGCTTATCTTTTGATGACTCATCCTAGTGACGATTTTGGGCAGGCTAGAGTAAGACTGTGCACCTCGGTGGCCGATCTGTTCATGAATGTACATTTGAATGTCCCCGGCACGTTCTGTCACGTAAAAAACACAGCCGCTTCTTTTTGTTCCACACTAATGAGCCATTCCTCTTTCCTCGACACTCCCTTTCCCGCTTTCTCCCTGAAGGAGGTCTGACCAACGGCAGCGGCCGCTACATCTCGGCGGCCCCGGGCGCGGAGGCCAAGTACCGCAGCAGTGGCAGTGCCTCCAGCCTGTTCAACTCCAGCAGCCAGCTTTTCCCGCCGGCCCGGCCCCGCTACAGCCGCTCAGATGTCATGCCCTCCGGACGCAGCCGGCTGCTGGAGGACTTCCGCAACAACCGCTTCCCCAACTTGCAGCTGCGCGACCTTCCCGGCCACATGGTGGAGTTTTCCCAGGACCAGCACGGCTCTAGGTAAGGTGGGCGCACCCCGCTGCGCGACACAAGGGAGTCGTGGTGTCATGCGGCTTGTGCGACTATGCATAGTATAGGAAGAAAACATCATATTTATGTTTTATTGAAGTATAGATGCATCTCTATAGCTTTGAAAAATAAGCAGGGGAAATTCGCCAAAAGAAAGTCCATGATTTATTGCAATTATAAGCCTCCGTCCACCCTCTGCCCCACCAGGTTCATACAACAGAAGCTGGAGAGGGCCACGCCTGCCGAGAGACAGATGGTGTTTGGCGAGATCCTGCAGGCGGCGTACCAGCTGATGACCGACGTGTTTGGGAACTATGTCATCCAGAAGTTCTTTGAGGTGAGAGACGGAAAGATTCTGGTCCCCAAACAAGTGGACATGTAGGTCTAACATGTAGGTTTAACATAACAATGGATGTCCCCTTTGTCCCCGGGCAGTTTGGGAGCGCGGACCAAAAGCTGGCCCTGGCCACCAGGATCCGTGGCCACGTGCTGCCCCTGGCTCTGCAGATGTACGGCTGCAGGGTCATCCAGAAGGCTCTGGAGTCCATCTCCTCCGACCAGCAGGTAATTGTAAGTGAGCCTTGTTTTTTTTTTTCTCCAAATATAAAATAATAAAATAAAAAACTGAAGTATTTCAATCTAAATGTACAGATAATTAATTATGTTCTTTAGGGCTTGTTCAGTCAGCGTACATTAACCCTCACTCTTTCCGCTTGACCCGACAGAGCGACATCGTGCGTGAGCTGGATGGCCACGTGCTCAAGTGTGTGAAGGACCAGAATGGCAACCATGTCGTGCAGAAGTGCATCGAGTGTGTCCAGCCGCAAGCCCTGCAGTTCATCATCGACGCCTTCCAGGGCCAGGTGAGGCCACCTGGGCTCATAGGAATTAACACACTGTGCCATCCTGATCTGGCTTTTCCTTGCATTCACGCATATATTCACACACCAGCCGCGGTGCCACCATGCAAGGCGACAGCCAGCTGGTTGGGAGCAGTAAGGGTTCGGTGTCCTGATCAGGAAAACCTTGACACTCGCTAAGAGGAGCCGTGAATTGAGCAAGCTCAAGTCCAGTTAACTGTAAACCTGCTCTACCTCCTCATCCACATGCCACCCTGTACATGTACTGGGTTATAGTGGGTTCAGTATGTGCTCTACTATACTGACATGGTTTAGCCTGTGTTTCTCAATAATACAAAAAAAAATTATGAGTAATTGAACAGAAAGTTAATTGAAAAGAATGCCCTCTTTCAAGGTCACAGATGTGAAAAGTCATTCCAGACGGTCAGTCTCTGGAAGTCCTCCTTCAAACTCCATTGTATTTGGTCGGCAGGTGTTCGTGCTGTCCACTCACCCATACGGCTGCAGGGTGATCCAGAGGATTCTGGAGCACTGCACCCAAGAGCAAACCCTGCCCATCCTGGAGGAGCTGCACCAGCACTCTGAGCAGCTGGGCCAGGTAAGCACTCCTGGACAAACACAATGCTTGTTTGGTGTCCTGTGTATGTGTTTGCCCCGCCCAATCTAGTCTTTTTGTTGGTGCGTTGTTGTCATTACCATTTTATTTTCTCATCTATTTTGTGTGTAGACTATCGTCTGTTGTTGATTCATGTCCAACAAGCAAAGACTTTCTTCCAGTTGTGCTTTTTAGTTTTAAAATCTGACCTGTAATTATGCTGATTTTTAAACCATCCACCTTACCCCCACCCCTCCCTCCACCTATTCCCCTCCATCTAGAAGTATCAAGGCGTATCATTGGAGATGACGCCCAAAACATATTATACAGTGTCCAGCGATGCACTGTTCAAGGTCAGAGCACTTTGCCTCCCTCTTGCGGATGCCCCTCCTTCTAAACTACTACTACCACCACCTTCTGTCTGCCTCTCCTTCCCCCTTTTCTCTGCTTTCCCTTCCCAGAGTCTGACTTAACATGGTCGAAAGACCTTTAACCCCTCCCCATCCCTTTCCCTCTCTGGACAGACCTCACCCTCTAACCCACACAAGCCTCTCCAGCTGCTGCCTGCTCCTTTTCCTCCTCCTGATTTAACTCTACGTCCCCCTCTGCTCCCGTCGCCGTCCTTCCCCACCCTGCTTTGGTGTCCCGCTCTCTTGCTATGGCTTTTTGAAATGGTTGGGGAGGGGTACTCGATTCCCTTCTCTCCTTTCTCTTAGGCCAAAGGTGTCTGCTGACTTCCCCTTTTTTCCTCCGCCTACTTGCAATTATCCTGCTTTCATTTCAGTTGCTTTGTAGAAGCGCCCTGGGGGTAGTTTGACTATTAAAGTCAGGGCAAAACAAACATGCCACCATCTTCACTGTTGAGCACGTTTTTATTTTTTATGGAAATTGCCTTTTCTATGCTATTTATAGCATTATGGCCAACTGAAAGGGCACACTTAAAGGAAGGCAATTTGAGCGCTGTGTTCTTCACCAGTCCAGGTGAGTCACGGCGCCCATGTCGCCGCCCATCTGCTTCCAGGTGTGGGTTCCACACCCATAACGACACTACCTGCCACTTGATATCTGATGGGCCAAAGGTGCCTTTGGCTGCTCCCTGGGCTGCCAGCAGCACCTGTTGGGTCTGACCCCCTGCAGTGATGACGACATGGTCTTTGGTGTATAGTGCCACATGGGGGAGGGTGGGGGGTGTTGCCCATTTTTATCCATCCCTTTTTAGTTTATTTTCCTTTTAGAAATGCATGATTCTCTCACGCTCCAATACAAGATCAGTAGGACAAGTAGTGCATGAAGATTATCATTTTCTCACTTTGTCTTTCTGCAAGTCATTCTCTCTTTGTGTGAATGACCAATCCTGTGCCTCTTGAACACCCCCCTCAGGACCAGTACGGTAACTACGTGATTCAGCACGTCCTGGAGCATGGCAGACCCGAGGACAAGAGCAAGATCGTGGCCGAGGTGCGCGGGAAGGTCCTAGTCCTGAGTCAGCATAAATTTGCAAGGTAAGCACGACCATACACAAGTGATGATGTCAAGTTCAATGCATGCGGAGACAGACCAAGAGCCCTTTTGATGTGGTAAAATTAGGTTGATGTGGCAAAATTAGGAAAACGGTGACAATGTTCACAGCACTTTTTATATTTTCAAGCGGATTGTTAGGAATGGTGAGTAAAGCAATGTGGCCATGATGCCAGAGGCTGTGTTCAATCTGAACCCCCGCCTTGTTCCCCGGTCCTAAGCAACGTGGTGGAGAAGTGTGTGATCCACTCGTCCCGCGCCGAGAGGGCCCTGCTCATCGACGAGGTGTGCTGCCAGAAGGACGGCCCCCACAGCGCCCTGTACACCATGATGAAGGACCAGTACGCCAACTACGTTGTCCAGAGGATGATCGACATGGCTGAGCCAGCCCAACGCAAGATCATCATGCACAAGGTTGGTTACCTCATGGGGGACTAATGCGGTGGATTTCACTTGTTAGCAAAAAGTAAAACCTTTTATTTGCCTGCCAGTGATTGATGGTAGGCTTATTAGACTTTTTTTTAGGCCGAAACATAAATGATCACACATCTGATATTTCCTCACGATCCGCTAGCTGCCCGCCCCATAGGCCGGCCGTAAAAAAAACGTGTCTCTGGTTTGGTGTTGTTGGTAGTACCACTTGTTATTGTGTGTGATGTCAGAGCACAGGCTGCACACAGAGGCACTTTCTTTTTCTTTTTTTTTACGGCTGGCTCATGGGGTGGGCAGCTAGCGGATTGTGAGGAAAGATTAGATGAATGGGATAAATTCATGAATCGCTGATACCTTAAGTTTTAGTTGGGGGTAGAGAAAAGAGGTCAGAATGTATTGGGAACCAATGGGCTAGTCTGTCATGAGACTCAGGATGTCCTTCTTAGAAGGACCTGACTTGAAAGCTAAAATGCATTGCATCAGACCATACCTGGAGTAATGGATAAAATAAAAGTTTCAGTAACAGTAACTAGCCTGGCTATTACCAGACCAAGTCAATCATAGATTGCCAATGGTCTGGGGAAGCTGTGGTAATTTTCTTCAGCACAAGAGGCGTGATCAACTGGCGGAGTTAAAGTGACTCTGTATGGCAGGGCTCTCTAGTGTCTCATTGAGCATGACAGTCACTCATTTCGGTCTTTTGTCACGCTTCACTCCCGCCACACATTGTATTTCTCACGCTAAAAGAAACAAGACTATATTTAATATGCTGCAGCGCCAAAAATCTTTGGCTTTGTTATAACACACACGCTCACACCCCCTGCTATTGGATGCTTGCCGTCGCTTCCTTGTCGTCATTGTGTTAAACCAGCCAATAGCGTGCCAGGGACGTCTCGCAGTAAAAGCCAGCTTGTGATTGGCTCCCGCAGAAACATATCAGAAGCAGAAAGAAATGTATTGCTCTTCTCCAGACCCTTCTGCAGAGTGAACTCAATTCGCTGGAAGAAAGGGCGGGGCTACCCAGTCTAAAGAGTAACAGTAACTGGTTAAAGGTCGCCCCCTTCTGGCTGGCCTGGGGAAGTTGATTCCAATTCAAGATGGCTACTCTAAAGAACGACATGAGGATTTACAGTATATTTTTTTAAATGCATGTGAATGAAAGACTTGGACCAGGCCTTGTCTTAAAAATTAGGAAATAACCCGTTTCCAATATATACCAAGTTTGGTCGTGTTGTACTTGCCCCAATGAACATAAAAAGGTAATTGTCTATTCAAAAACTTGGAAGGCTTTGTGTGGTTTTGCATCAAATTGTTCTCCCTCCCACTAGATCCGGCCTCACATCGCCACCTTGCGCAAGTACACATACGGCAAGCACATCCTGGCCAAGCTGGAGAAGTACTACATGAAGAGTGGCGCCGACCTAGGGCCTATCGGGGGCCCCACAAACGGCCTCATGTAGATCCCTGTTGATTAACCCTGAAACCCACGGAGGCCAGAGAAGGAGCCCTCCTAATCTATGACCCACTCCCTTGATTAATTTTAATGTTATTATTTGAATTGGAAAAAATCTATTACACTTCACCCACGAATACTGTGATGTTAACCCAGCCCCCCTTCCCCACACACTCTGATTTTCTTGCCACAGCACACCCTTTTGGCCACAAGTGGACACACAGCTAGGCTGACGACTGGGGTCAAAGCACAACATGCCTGTTGATGAACTTGCTGTATCTGACTGGTTTTCATATAATCTTGTACATTTAGGTTTTAATTTTTACCTTGTAAATTCTCTGTAGAAAAAAAGTTGTATACATTTACTGACATTTACAATTCTTACAATTACACCAGCACGTGACTTTGAATGGCCCATCTGATGGTTCCTTTAAATCGTATGGTTTTGTTTTTGTTTTTTATACCAAGACTAATGACGTCAGCCATTCCGATTACAGCCAGGTATCACAATATAACATTTGAACAGCTCTCCCAGGCAAAATGGACTCAAGGTGTACAAAGTCGACCATGTTGACTTGTTTTTGATTAATTAATTTGAAATTAGCACTGAGATAAGATAAGTAAGGAGGACGAACTCTTAAAGTCCACAGATTATACCATGTACCTCGCATAATGTTGGGTCACCCAAGGCCTTTTTGAAGACCGTGTGTGTGTGTGTGTGTGTGTGTGTGTGTGTGTGTGTGTGTGTGTGTGTGTGTGTGTGTGTGTGTGTGTGTGTGTGTGTGTGTGTGTGTCTAATCCTAACATTTGGGGCAGTGTCTCAACATGCTGTTTTTTTGTTTAGTTTTTTAACTGGTTGGGGGTGGGGGATATTAGTTGGCTGACCACATGACTTCAACTGAGTTTCGGTACGCGCAACATTGATTTTAAGCCGGTATTCTCTGTTGCTGAGCCTTCTCGCTCCTCTTCAGCTGGTACTTTTAAGGGATCCTTCCA
>OMLJ01090053.1:0-11939 GCA_900302595.1 Gadiculus argenteus
GCAGGCACGCACGCATGTACGCACGCACGCACGCACGCACGCACGCACACACGCACACACGCACACAAACTTACACACACAAACACACACACACACACAGTTTACGCATACACACACACACATACACACACACTTACGCACACACACACACACACACACACACACACACACACACACACACACACACACACACACACACACACACACACACACACACACACACACACACACACACACACACACACACACACACACTAGAGCTTGCCCACATGAACACATCAAATACAGTCAGGCAAAGATGCAAGCAGTAACATGCATGTTGAGCAGATGGAAGCTATTGCACGTGAGTTTACACATTCAAAGCTGCACATATCTGCCATCTCTCCATACAGTACATTGTAGTTGCATTTCTGTTTAAATATAGACATAGTCACAATGTTTTACATGCACATTTACCCAACACAAACTACTTAAATGATACATATACACATATTTCAGTTTATATGTGTGTGCACATTATGTGTGTGTAGGTGTGTATATGTGTATATATGTGTGTGAGCTTGGCCCAAGACTGGTGTTTACATGAGCATGGCTATGAACCACAGATCTCTCAGGATCATCCTGCCTGGGGCTCAACAGAAAGCATGTGGTTGACCCAGCTAAGATAAGGGACAAGGCTGACCACAATAATGACAAGGAAAGGTGTCAGCAGCATATTGGTGCAGGTGGTTTTGTGGATATTCAAATTTAAGGATAATTCATCATGATCCTCTGATTAACACTGTACTGGGAGTCGCTACTGAAGCTGATTGATGAATTCTCCTATGAGTTTATCTACAGAGTTGTTCATTCAAATTGCTGGCCTAGGGTTATAATGATTTCTTGGGGTTTTGTGGTTCGAATGATTGGGATTTAACCAGCACCTGTGACTTGTCGTTGTCGTCGTCCATGTTCAATTGCATTGTGGGTATCGCCAGGAATAGTACATCGTTAGTCAAATGTGTGTCACCTGTATTTAAATTCTCCACTGTGCCCCTGTTGTAGCTTCCTTCTGTTTCTGTTGCGCTGCTCTGTGTTCATTGATTAGAACCTCTCTATCCACCTTAAACTCTCTCTCTCTCTCTCTCTCTCTCTCTCTCTCTCTCTTATTCTCTCTTGATACACATTTTATCTGGGCCTTCTGCTCTTACTGTCTTGAGGTATGGTGATATACTGTTCGATGAAACGCACCCCAATTATGTACAAATAATGTATGTCCTGGGTTAATGTGATCTCACTGAGCAAATCGATACGGAGGCTGAAATTGGAATAAGAAGCATTGCCTTCCTAATATGGGATGTGAACCCATGCATGCATGTAGTAGACAATACAAATGAAGCCACATGAAGTCACAGAACACCAGGATTTTTTGTTTTGTTAAAGTTACAACAAAGCTTTAGTAAGCCACATAATCTAATATAGGCAGGCACAGCTCTCAGATGAAACAAATATAAACCAATCACTTAAAATAAACCAAGGTCATCAAGCAATGATAGGCGGGCTGGTTGAGCTCTAAGTCTTTTTCATTAGCAGTCATTATAGGATACAAAGTAAACACAGCTTTGCAGTGCCCGATGTTGTCCTGAAGGGTGCAGTCAAATCTCATGACAGAAGGAAAACGCAGTCCTGGACCAGGCCAGAAGCTCTGCAAAGCAGGCTGGCTTTAACACTGCTAGTGAACCGCAATATGGAACGTCCACGCAAAAGCCTTTTTCTTCCATAACTTAAAAACCTGCAGCCCCCATGCATAATGTTCACATTGTTTCCAACAAATGAGTAGTAGCTCATTGACTGGCGATACTAACAGGCAGGAGTCTCTCTCCACCCTCCTCACATTATCTACTGACTACAGCTCACAGCATCCCCTGCCTGACTGAATGCTCCAGGCTTTACTCGTTTACATCTAATAATGCACTTATATATAATGCTATTTAGTCTAAACAGTCTTTGACACACTAATGTTAAATGTGTCATTAGTGTGAAATGAACATTTTAGTCTAGGAAGATCTGCCAAGCTTATACATCAATGTTTTCAAAAGACTGTTTCTGTGCTGAGTGGCAGTGGGGAAGAAAGGTTGACCCCTGGGTACCAGCAGAACACACAGGGAACATTTAGGAAAAGATAGTAACATTGCTTCCACATGCTTGAGAAATTGTGTTATTATTTTGGCCTGAGCTATTATCCCATATAGGCTTATTTCCCAAAACAAGTCATGAATGAATGGCATGAATTCTTCGAGGGAGGAGAAAGCACACATCCTGACCTAACAGTGGAGACTAATACTGTGCTCAAGACAACTCGTAAAACGGAATTAAACGGATGTCTATCTCAGAATTACAGGTCTTAAACTTTGTGTATTATTACAGAGCATGACTTGTCAGACTATATGTCAGACACAAGATCAAACATGGCGGCCTACATCGTATACTGCAATGATATTATTATAAAACAGTTTTTTGGATGTTTTAACACATCATTTGATGTGTAATTATGCAGCATGTGTTTGCATCGTTATATCATTGGTTATATATCTCATTGCACGAGTCCGGGTGATAATTAGAGGGACAACCATGTTGGTATAGTAGAAAATAGTTCTTTCCAACAAGCCAAAGCCTTGCTCAGGCTCACTTTCACTTGCTTCACCATACATCACCACCATTCATGTCAACATGTCAACAGCCTGAAATGCATGTAGTATTGCTAAAATACAATCACTTGTAGTTATGTATGAAAATGTGTCCTAAAAATGAAATAACAAAACAATCACAGAAAAAAAGTATATTCAAGACATATACAGTATGTGCATGTGACCGTGTTTATATCTATTGTGTTTATATATATTGTAAATGTGTGTGCTGTGCACTACCTGCTTGTGGAGAGCAGAAATGTGCAAGCCTGTGTTTCCTGTTGCATTCTGGGATGAGATGTCCGCTCCGAAGAGCAACAGCTGCTCCAGGTGCTTCAGGTGGCCGTAGCGGCAGGCCTAGAAACACAGTGGGGGCATCTTAGATACAGCTGGGACTTTAAAAACATGCAATATATTATGAGCTGGTACCACAATACTGCGAATACTAACCCCAACCCTACTAATGCCTTTTTTTCATAAGCTTTGACTTTTACTGGGTAAAATTCTTCTTTTTTTTTACTGTTAAAGGGGTGGTGACCCAAAATCTTTCTTGTTGTGATCGTATTTCTACCCTTGTTTTGACCGTATTTCTACCCTGCTCTGAATTTTCCAAGGCACTTCGATGTCACGACAAAGATACACTGGCGGCGAGGCGTGTGTTGATGCATGGACCTGTCAGGGCAGCGCTGCCACGGTGTATGGTGCATTTCATATATAACACCGCCCAACATAACGCTCATACTCTACGACTGTACTGGAAAAGAAGCATCACGTTGACAAGTTGCCGTGGGTCGTAACCATGAGAACTCGCAGCTCAAAACCCATTTGTTTTTTCCTCAGTGTTTGAGTGCGAGTTGAAACAGGCAGTTCACTAACGCTTTGAGAAGCTCATGCTACAAAAAGCCTATAAGGGATCTTAGAATATCGAGATCAGCAGTTTACTTAATCCTGATTGTTATTCACTTTATAGTCCAGAAGGCTGAATAGGCTTTTTACGCATAGGCAGAGGCTTGCACTGACACATTCCAGTTCTATTTGTAAACAAGATGCATTAAATGCATTATCTGTAATGTGCAATCCATCCCTGAAATCTTCCTATACCAACAGCAGTTCTCTGTGGGTGTTGAACCCATGCTCTTTTTAGCCATTGTAGTTCATTTAATTATTCATTGTAGGGGGAGTAAATAGCATTGCCTGTATCTCCCTGCTTCAATGCACACTGCTCCAATGTCTTCCCTGCCAAATAAGCTAGATTTCACAGTACACACATTGCAGGTGTGTTTGAAAAGCTGTGATTTTTTAGTTGCCTGCAAAAATAAATGAGGGCCTTAATCAACAAAATGAACACATCATGTTGAATCATGATCATGAAACGCAAAATCCACAGAGTATAACCACAAAATGTATTTCCACACGGTTCACTCCCTATAAAAACACAACAGAATTGGAGGCTTCAAAAGCGCATGTGAGTGTTGCACAGTCATATGCCCACCTGGTGCATCTCTGTCCAGCCGTTCTCGTCACTGCAGCCCAGTGTGGCGCTGTACCTGAGCAGCAGGAGGCAGCAGGACAGCTCTCCCCCCTCCAGCACACTGTGGTACAGAGGGGTGAGTGACTGGCTGTCTTTATAATTCACACTCGAGCCCAGGTCCAGCAGGGTCTGGGAAAAAACAGAGAAAACAATGAGAGAAAATTGAATAAAAAGAAATGCTATGCACCTTTTGTGTTTAGAAGTGTTTACCTTTCTATAACCCTGGTTAAAACTATTTGACTGCAATTCCATCAAGACAATGCAAACCGTTTCCAATTAGCAGCCTATGCATACCAGTTCAGCCCAGTCTCACGCCATATCGTGCTCATGCGCACAAACGTTATTAATCTATTGAATCGTGTCCCAGAGGACGATAGTCTGACTTTTTTCGTGCTACACAGAACGAAATGTAAATGAATGATCTGAGCACGATATGGTGTGATATCGCGTTGTAGTATAGACCATATGCATTTTTTCATGTTATATGTTGGCTTCCAGTACCCATTGAAACAGTGTTTCATCAAATATGGAAGAGCAGAGCAAGTTAACAATGCCATTTCAGAATGCAAGCTATGTTTTCGGCATTTCAAACGAGATACAGTACGTGCACTGGTTAATTGGTATGACTAAAATTAATGTTATATATCTTTAATTGTCGCCTAGCTATGCTACCTGCAATACAAATGCATTGCACTCACTTTTTTTGTGTTAAAAGCTTATTTTAATGAGCCATCTTTTGAGAATGTATCAAGCAAGATACATATCCCCTTTCCCTGACGAGCATTAGAAAAGTGCATTCAATCTATGTGCAGTGCATATTGTGTTATTGAATGTATTTGCAAGTTATTAACTTTAAGTGCCACATGGTTATTGGCTTTGACAGCTTTGTGGAGGGCAGTCAGACCATCCTGAGATCTGAAGTCCATATGAGCACCCCCATTCTTCAACGCAATGATGATAGACGATGAACCGGCCCCCAGTTGGACTGCCAATGTTAGTGGAGTTTCTATACACACACAAACACAAACAGACATACACACGTATTGTCAAAAAAAACATAACTGAAATTACGGTATATTACGGTATATGAAGCAATATTGGTCTTCATGCGAGAGCCACTCATACACACAGATCTTAAATCGGTCGTACAAGCAGATTAACTAAAATCCACATATTTAGAATTTTGCCTGAGGCCCACACAAATTCTACCAGTGGACTAAACGTGTGGGCCAAACAATTCCTTTCCATGGCTTTGATTAATGAATATGTAAAATAATCCTGCAGTCCTACAATGACATTCACATTTCACTGTTTCAGTCAGATTTCACAGTCTGCTAATGCATTTGTACTAGCCTATATATAGAATAAACTAGAATCCAAAATAGAAGCCAAGTAAATAAAACATCAGGTGATATTCATCCAGGCCAACAAGGTTAATTTATATGAAACATTTTCAAAATCTTTTCAGTGTTTAAACTATAGCTTTCCTAGTAATACATCTCCAATCTTTGTGAGACCATCCTAATCTCTTTAGCCATCTTCCATCTTCTAATGTTCCCTTGTCAAACAAACAAGCCCACAGAGGCAGATATGCTGAATCGTCTTTAAGGTTTGTTATAGCCCTACAAAATAAAGATTATCCGTCTTTTCAAAAGAAAGTGTTTCAATTTCAATATGAACAGAAATAAAATGTGTCAAATATGGGTGTTATGTATAAATATAAAATATGGCTCATACACTATGTATCTATGTACAGCACTTTGTGCCATTTCATTCAGATTTGGTCTTCATTTCCAATTCCAAATAAAATGACGCATCTGAATGTAATCCCATTTGATGGTTGAGTTGTGCTACCTCCATTCTCTGGGTCATGGTAGTTAGGATCGAGGCCTCTATCCAGCATCTTTTCAACTTTGTCCGTTTCCAACTGCTGAACACACTCAATAAACCGTCTTAAATTAGTCTGAAATAGAAATAGGAACATAGAGAGCACATTATGTTCACACCTCATTAGCGTCACTCTGTAGCATAGATGTATTGAGTGTGAGTTTCGAATAGATTGTAGGTTTCAACAATATTTGCCTGTAAATTATTTGTAAATCCACAACTATCTTTTCTTGAAAAGACCCCAGGACAGAAGATGGCTTCTTGAAATTATTCCATTCATTTTCATATTCATTTTTTTAATTATTAGAATACAACCTTCTCCATAGATGCTCGTTCTATGATTAAAAAAAAAATGTAATACTCACCTGGATGTTTATCTTTGCAATCAACATCTCATTTACATTGGTATGTTTGTAGACTCGACTCTTATAGCGGAACTGCAGATACACAAGAGAAAACATTGTAAAATGGGTTTGAAAAGCAGCCATGACAATCTGTTTTATGTTAGCTCCTCTCTGATCCATTACGTTTAATCATACCCTTGAGTCACTAATCATGAGGATTTTATGCTTCCCCACTTTTATCAGTAATTTATCTGTTTATCAGCAGACGTATTCCTGTAAAATAGTTCTCAGACACACGACAAGGACAAAAAAATGTACTATACCTCTAGTGTAGGCACACCCTGACACTTTGGTATAGAGAACTGTCTCAGTGGCTGTTCTTCATCCAAAAACCCACTCTCACGCCCCTGGAAGGCAGGCTGAAACAGGCCGTAATTCAAGACGTCCCTCAATGGCTGGGTCAGTGTGCACAGAACCTGCTGCTTAGCTGACCATATTGTGGCGGTTGACTCAAAGTTCAGGACAATCTGGAGAAGCAAAAGAGTAAAGGTTTCAGTGCTAATTCAAGAGCTCTGACACATCACTGTACCACGCCAGTGTTAGCTTGCCCTCACTAGCCAGGCACAGAGTCAGCCACTTGCAGGTTTATATTTATAAAGGTCTTCTTGGCCTTTTACCAGCATATTTATCAACCTATGTAGGAGTGACTATTTTGGCCGTTCACTTAGTTTCCATGACTATCTCATTTTATCTGTTACCAATGTAAACGCATATAGAGCTAAGAAAAAGCTTTTTCATAGAGCTAAGAAAAAGCCATTTTTCCCCTTCAACGTGGCCTTTCGACGTTGACTGACCTCAAAATGAACTTGTTTCTATAAATGCTTTGAAAACATTCATCAAGGGTTCAGAGTCAGCCTATCGAGCCTGTAAATGTTTTTAATATGACCTTTCCTGGTGTATCTCTATGAATCTGATAACTGCTCTCAATAATCTGTTCATTCTGTAATTGGTTATTTATTGGTAATTGGTATTGTATTGTCTGTGGAACCTTTATGTGACTTATTCTTCTGTTTTATATAGGCCAGGATTCTTTTGAAAAATTGATTTTTAATCTCAAAAGGCAAAAAAAAGGCAAATAAAAGAAAATACTGATTTCAGTCCACTCATACTACAATCTATTCATTCTGTGTACCCACCTGAACTGAAACAAGTGGCACATGTCAATACGGAGGAGGAGTGGTTGCATAGCTGTCACTACGACAAAATGGAAAATAGATACTTGGTCTTTGTTGACAACCAACGACGAGTCGACCTATCCATATTGATTTTACAGATGTTGGAGATAGGGTTAGAGATAGGTAAATGGATACTGATGCTGAGAAAGCAAAAGTTGAAATAGGAAGATGCTCAAGATCTCAAGATGCCCCCGCCTCTGATCTGTAAATAGAACGTTATGCATGCATGTTGATGTCAGATGCTTTCACACTTGCGTCTGATGTGTTCAGAATGTATCCCAGAACACCTACTGATATGGTGTGACAGATCCCATGCTTTTGTGCATCTTGGCTACATTTACACCTGGATTTGAATGTTTTTGGCAATATCAGATTCCTGTCCTGTCATCATATTGTATGCTAGGTTTATGGGGGTCCAAGACTCTTGGAGGTGGAATGGGATGCAGAGCCCTGAATGTTCTGCGAAATCCTCCCTCATCTTCAAAAAACATCTAAAAAAACCCTGAAACTGAAAACTACTTGTGCACTTATGTTGACTAAGCTCTAGTATTCAATTTAGAACATTGAGATGTACTAGCTGTGGCATTTAGAATGAATTATGTTGAAATGTCCCATCTCTAATGTTGCCATTATGCCCCACTAGAAAATATATAGATTTTAAAAAAGCTTCTCTGCACTGTTCTTTTAAACTCAAGTCAGTCTTGCAGAACTGTGCAGTTACTTCAATTTTGGACACACGCTTAGATTGTTCTCAGATTTTCCTATTTCACCTCGCCACGGCAAGGGCCGCAATCTGAACACATTGCAGCTTTATCCTCCATTAGTCTGACAATAGAAGAACATGGTGTTTGGTTATTCATAAAACATAAATAACAGTCCCAAATGCTGCCAAGCCAGCTTTGTTCATGAATTATAACAAACTATGTTCTATCAATGTTGTGTTAGCTAAATGTCTGTCAAAAGTTAACTTGTATTTTCTATTGACGATTTTGAAAGTGAAAAAGGATTTGTTGTTTTCAGACGCTAACAAACTTTTGTGTCATACTGGGGGAACATGGAGCGTCAGTGGAATGTCAGTGGCTCTTAAATGTGTTGGATTGTGTATGATTTTTCCTGCAAAATTCACGAGTTGAAAGATGCTTTTTGTCATGCTAATTGTGCTGATGTTGTTTAAAGTACATTAATGTTCACCCACCGACTGTTGCAGATCTGGTATGACAACACAGATGACCAGGGAGGTCTTCGTCTCTCGGCTGACGTCCCCCCTACTGGAGACAACTGTTGTGGCCCCTGGGCCCTGTGTTTCCTCCCGGGAACTCCCACTGTCGTCCCCTGAACCATCTGACAGGGACAGGGCCATCTCCTCTTCACTGGATGTGGGACTGCACGTCATGGCTGAATCACTGTGAGAGGGGGTAAAACAAGAGTCATAAATAGGAGTTTTGTCTTTCACACATGCGAGCAGTGAAGTACCTGGGATGGTAATCTAAAACAATCATATTATTATACAACCCCTCCACATATCATTATGATCACTTACTTACGTTAACAGCTTTAGGTAATCAAAATGAAACATTCACATGTTCAAGTTTTACCATCTACTAACTTTTCCCTTTTATATCAAAGGTGAAGGTTGACTTTCAAAGATGGTGTATGCTTTGCCATTTATTGATAGAAAAAAAAACAAATGTTGCTAATATTTTAGTAGTTACGTTATTTATTCCAACAAACTGCAAATTTCAAATTACATCTGGAAGACCAAAAGGGGGGGAACATGGTGAAGGTCCTGGAGAAGGTCCTTCTTCAGGAAGCTTAAAGAACCATGCTACTGCTGCGGTGGGTGCCCTCACAGTATTACTTTGTTTTTTTCCATATAATTGTTTTTCGTTTTCTAAAAGATACTGTAGTTCTGCAAACACTATAGCCAAACTCAAGCCAAAGATAAGCAGTGATTCCTGTTTTGTAACATAGTTATTTATCTGGACAGTAACTCATACAAGAGTGACAAGATGGATGTTTCAGAATGCGTGAGTGGCCAGTCTACAACAACAATTTGATTTTAAACCTTTACAGAAACATTGTCTAAGGAAGTTGGTGTCTGGAGATCGTTGTACAACATATCTAACAATCGTCACTTATACCAACAGTTCCTGTTAGCTTAAAGTATTTGTTTCTTTTCTTTTTTGAAAGATCGAAGCCATGTCACTATTATCGACATACATATTCAATGTTAATCTAAAGTCTGAATTTTGAGACTTCTGGCCCCTAAAAACTGCTCATAGTTATGTATTTTTATGCATATATTTTGTCACCATATAATGTTTAAATAAAGAAGCAGGCAGCCTTCAACTCAACTCACAATGTTTTGCTCAAAACCCAGGTAACAGATGTTTTACAGTGATTAGATTACACTTTTAACTGGTAAATCACCATGACATTGTGTCTTAATGCTGAACTCTGCACCAGCCCTGGAAAAGTCTTCATTGACATTGACATCCTCAATGCAACGTTTGGGTAATATACCCCACAACCTAGATTTCCAAACTTCTTATTTGGCCCCACAGCCCAATACACCTCAGCATGGCTCTCTTGCTACTTTGTTCTCTACTCCCTTTGAATGCCACCAAGGGGTTCTTGCTTCATATTGCCTCCATATGCCAGAGAATTTAATTAAAAGTAAAATAATATTGCTTCTACATAATATCCAAAGAAAAATGTAGTGTTATCCTTCTCCTACACACAGCTGATATTCACCCAACCCTGGTACTGTTGGTCTGAACACTCCGGAACACCACAATGATTTTAAATCTAGATCTGGTAACTCTAAACTATCTCTACGTGTCCAAGCAAAGGTCCTTAAAGCTAGTTGGCGATCAGCTAAAGGATTTCTTATCCCCAGTGGCATTTTGTCACACTTTTAACCAGGGTTCAGAAAACCACATAGTTACTTATGCCTCCCTTGGTAGTGGTTAATGACCTAGAATTTGGGACACTGGATAACATTTAAATGTATGCCACCCCTCCATCAAATGCATTTGAAACAGCTGACCATGGACTTTTTTGTTGAATATACATTATTTATACACAACACCTGAGCACTGTTCTGTGTAGGGATGCTTTGGTTTGTTTGGTATCAGCTATACCCAGTGTGTTCAGATGGCTCTTCTATCCTCAAGGCTCTATGATTGGGCCCATATTGTTCTCCTTGTAAAAAAATGTCTGACAAGCCTTGGTGATAACCTTCCTAATGTCACGCATCTATATATTAGTACAAACTTACTGTAATATCATAGTCGGAAATAATAGTAATCGGTCTGCCTTTATAATATAGTTCAAGCCCATCTTCCACAATTTGTGTTGGTCTTAAATGTGGACATATCTAGGTCAATGGTATTCTCTGACAAAAAAATGTGGCAGTCTATATTCCATCTGAAATCTGAAAACAGATTCATATGTAGGGTTAGTTATAATTTGTTTGTTGCACTCAAATATAACCAAAATTAAAACCTCTTACCAAGCTGCAGGTCACAGCTGCAGCTATGCTATAGCTATATAATATAGAAGACAATGAAAAGCACAAAGCACAAATGGCTGACCTCTTAATTTGATATTAAGAGTGGAAAATTGCCACTTTGCATGCCAAAATCACAGAGTATTTGGCAAGGATTGTGTGTGGGCAAATTAAGAACAAACAAGTATTTAGATAGCTGAAAATGTAGTGATATAATGCTCTGCTTCTCTGCAAGTTGTGGGCAGTCCTGATCTGCTGGCAGCTTTCTCTGCACAGTTCTGCAAACACAGACGCACTCAAAGGCCAATATGCACACCCACTACATCTCCATATTTATTTTCCAATGGATTTCCACCATTTTGCCATAATATTGAGCTATTACAAAAGTACCACATTATGCAAATTAGTAGTCGGTAGGTAGTTGTCTGGTACCGGTACACTGAACCGCCCTAGTTTATATTTCTATAATTTTGTTTACACAAGGCTTTTGTTATTTTATAAATTGGGTTGTGTAGCCTATGTGTGTGTGTGCGTGTGCGTGAGAGTGAGAGTGAGAGTGAGAGTGAGAGTGAGAGTGAGAGTGAGAGTGTGTGCGTGTGCGTGTGCGTGTGTGTGTGTGTGTGTGTGTGTGTGTGAGAGAGAGAGATGTGTGTGTGTGTGTGTGTGTGTGTGTGTGTGTGTGTGTGTGTGTGTGTGTGTGTGTGTGTGTGTGTGTGTGTGTGTGTGTGTGTGTGTGTATGCGTGTGAGAGAGAGCACAAGCGTGG
>OMLJ01090093.1:0-10000 GCA_900302595.1 Gadiculus argenteus
ATACCACATTACACTTGACACTTTACGCCTGGAAAAAACATGTTTATATCTGCCTACATTTCAGTTTACATTCTATATTTATATTTATATCTACATTTATATTATATTATATATACTATATATTACATCTCATTACATTTTACCTCCACACTATTATTATTATTACTGTTATTGTTGCTCTTTTTACTTCTATTCTATTTATATATTAAGCCTAATTGCACTATTGGAGGAGCCCAAGACTTAAGAATTTCATTGCCAGCGACTGCTCTGTCATTGTTGTGCATATGACAATAAAAACATCTTGAATCTCTTGAATCTTGAATCTTGGTCTGTAAAGCCATACGCTTCTAGGTTTCCTAACAATTACAATAAATGAAGCTAGGGCTAGTGGAGTCAATGACAATGTAATAAAGATCCCTACATAAACGCAGTCAACAGACTACCTGTTGACAGGCTAGCAGGCTAGCCTAACTTTAATCTAGCTACGCAGATAGCGTAAATGTAACCTAGCTACGCAGATAGCGTAACTTCAACCTAGCTACGCAGATAGCGTACCCTGTAGTCACTCACTGAAGTCAAAGTTATAAAGAAACACTTGAATAGTGTGTATCCACACAATTACACCGAACAACTCAAACAAGCCGTACTACAAGTAGTACTGTATTAGTATTACATGTAGTAGTAGTAGTCCTACATGTTAGTTAGTTAGTTAGTACGGACATGAAGTATCCCCGTACTCCAGGAACACAGTATGAGCTGATCTGTGAGAGCCAGGAAACAGCAGAGCGACCGGAGGCGGTGGGGCTCAACAACACCCTTCAACTGCACCGTAAACTAACTAACTAACTAACTAACTAACTAACTGTTAACTAACTAACTGGGTAACTGTTGTAATAATGGGTGGTGTTAGAGCGCTCACCCATCATGCTGCTGCTCCGATCCGCCTCGCTGCTGCTGCTGCCCTCGAGCCTCTCCGCGTGCGACATCCTCTCTGTCTCGCGCTCGGCGGTACTAACGTAACGTCGGTCAGGAGAGGGAGCAGCGGGAGATACGCAGATGGCGTAGTGACTTTAGTACGTACGCCGTTCCGGAATAGTACGGATAGTTCAGGGAAACTGCGTAGGATGTCTTTGGTGAATACCACCAGCAGCAATGAATAACAAACTAACAAACTAACTAAATACATACGTAGGAATTAAATACGTACATAAATACACAATATATGTGTGTGTTCGTATTATTGTTTAAGGTTAATGAGAGAAATGTATGAAAGCATAAAGGGATTGGGATACGGATAAATAGATGTATGCTGTGAAGAGTTGAGGTTATTCTCAATATCAATATCCATTCGAGATTAAAAAATATATATTTGAACAAACGCGCACACACACACACACACGCACGCACGC
The DNA here is from genome assembly GCA_900302595.1 of Gadiculus argenteus. Taxonomy (NCBI): domain Eukaryota; kingdom Metazoa; phylum Chordata; class Actinopteri; order Gadiformes; family Gadidae; genus Gadiculus; species Gadiculus argenteus. The sequence continues at coordinate 1,410 of OMLJ01090093.1, forward strand.
ACGCACGCACACGCACGCACACACACACACACACACACACACACACACACACACACACACACACACACACACACACACAGGCATAGTAGAGTACAGGCATAGTATCTTCCACTTTTTTATTACAGCATTTGTTCATGAATGCATGAGGTCTCATGGGAAGATATGACCAATAGCGCCATCTAGGGGATGTTTGAACACATTCGGTAACACATGTATTAATGTATTGAGTATTGATGTTATTATCCAGAAATGTTATAATAATATAATTACCATTTCGATGGCTTTATTAATGTATTGATGTCTTTTCCCAGAAGTGCTCTGAGACCATTTCGATGGTGAGACTGCACTTTAAACAATAAATTGATTGATTGATTGATTGACATGAACCTGGTTCATGATGAAACATTATTCCACATCTTGGTACAGCCGAGACGCAAATCTTATGGCACTAGATATTTGCTGGCTGATGAGAGGGTGAGGGCCTACGGAGGAGCAGGGCCTGCAGTCACTGCTCCATGGACTGGTGAATATGCTTGTGTGTGTAAGATGAATCCTGAATCTTGAACCGCAGTGTAACCTGCATGAGCAGAGGGCAGAAAAATGTGTAGCTACGGCAGGAATTAATCAAGAATCCTTTTATTGCCAACCATTGAAATATCATAGGGCTAAAAGTAAAAGGGCCTCATTTACTAAAGCAACTGTTCTCTCACCATACTACCCACACACTGATTACTAAAAACCCTTATTTATTCATTCAGTGACTCATTGATTCAGTTGCATATTTATCATTTTTCAAGTCTATACACAGAAAATATCCCATTATTGATATAATGCTGTGGTGTTTCTATAGTATATGATATATTTATTGAGAATACACATACGTTTCCCACTGCTATGAGATCTCTGTCATTAAGAACAAATCTGAAAAAAAATACAAAATAAAACAATTCTGTTCTTCGGCAAGAGGAATCTGAAATATCCCTCATTGCATTGTTGGAATGGTATCTCCCCCTGTCCTAACCCTTTGTAGCCCAGTGAGAGATGGCATCTCCCCTGTCCTAACCCTTTGTAGCCCAGTGAGAGATGTTATCTCCCCTGTCCTAACCCTTGGCTGCTGGAGCTCAGTGAACAATGTCCAATAACTGAGAAAGCGAGAGGGCCCACATCCCTGTAACCCCACGTGTGTTGTCAGGATTACTCTAGCAAGGACCGCAGGAACCCTTCTGAAAAGGATCAGTGAGGATCAATTATATGCAGGCGGACGCTCTTCACACACACACACACACACACACACACACACACACACACACACACACACGTTTGTGTGTGTCATATACACATCAAACATCAAACTCTGTTTATTGTCATGCCTTCCCTGAAGAGATGGGAATGCCAGACATAAATTACGATAATATTCAGACAAGCATGCAGGAGAAATAATCATTCTGTGGCTGAAAAACTGAAAATGTGATTTGGTTTGATTGTTGCTTCGCAAATGAAATTGAGTTGCACATGTTATCTTATTTCCTTAATGACGCTTTGGGTCCTGATGGGAGACCTGCATAAGCAGGAGACAAATGGAAAGCTTAATGGATACACGCCAAGCATAACTCACATTGATTTTCACTTTATCTAACTGAAGGCTATGGTACAAATGTCTTGCACATTGAATAATAATACAACATTTGGCCAGAAACAACACAAGCTGGGAGAGATGGGCAACATTGTGGACATGTTGTGTATTTGTACTGTGTAGGCCAACGCACCCTGTCCCCACACATCTCAAGAGGAGCAGATGATGTGCAGGGACAAATGCTTAACAAAGAGTGCTGGTGAAGTGATGCACATCGGTCCCTCGGCTGATGCCGACTGACTGTCAGAGACTGATGGTGTGCTTTTGTTGTGAGCAGAGTGCCTACAGGTCTCAAGGTTTCATGCTGTCAAAAACTCAATATTAAATTGAAGGGATAGGAAAAGGAAGCAATGTCACATCTTTAGAAATCTGAAATGAAATTAAACCTTTTCACAACGACACAAAGGTGTTACATTTAGCAGAGAATTACTTTTCTGCTGTGAGACCTCGTTTAAAATGCACTTCAACACAATATGAGCTTCATGGATCAAACGTCTCCCTGTAATTGTTCCATTTATATATTTATTTAAACAGTAGTATGGTAATTGCCGTAAATATGACTGTACATAACCCTCAGACACAGGAAACATGGCTGTAGATATGAATGTTTTCATCAGCCAGTGCTCCGTAGGGGGGGGCGTTTGGCGAGGCCGTCCACATTGTGATCCAAATGTTTGCCATGTTGCAGAGCGGAGTTGATGGAAACGCTGATTCGATTCTTTTAATGAGGTTTCACACCTCACAGTCAATTCTGAGCGTGCTAGAAAACGAAGATAGCGAGAAAAATGAACGGCGTGTTTCGGCAGTCGAACGGAAAGTGTGAAAGGACTAAAAGCGTTCCTCCGCTTTCGGCCCTGCTATTCCCAGTCTGCGGCGTTCACTCCTGGCTGGCCATCCCACATACAGTAGGCTCCCGTCCAAGAAACCAAACCACAACAACAACTCGTCAAAAAACCTTACACGTTAAAATACCCAGAGAGCAGCAGAGGTAAAAACAGCAGGGCTGGTGGGTGTACATCCATCACCACTCCATTACTTTAAGGTGCACCAGGTCAGAGAAGCAATATCTTACATAAGCTGATATTGGATCCAGATGCCATTTCAAAACTTTCTCAAGGAGGAAATGTCACCAAAGGTCATCTTTCATAGGAGGGAGGATGGAGGCTGAAACCCCCTCTGAATGTTCAGGATGTGTGTGACCCGATCTGTGTTCTCATTTCACTTCTACCTCTCTTATTGGGAACTAATGAACCAAATAATGAAAACACAGCTTAGTGTGACCTCAAATATTTGGGTGAAAAGTGGTTGGGATGGTAATTGTAATAGGGACATTTCCTGCAACAAAGCAATTATGAGATTTCAGAGGGAGACTTCTCATTTAGCAAAACCGATCAAGAGAAAGGTAAGGAAAGGTTCTCTGTAGGGATCCTTTCCATAGTATTGTCAGGTTAAATCAATCTGAACCTGGTTACAAAGACAAACACTTGAGGAAGGAACTCTGTGGGCCTGGGGCCCCACAGGGGCCCGCTGAGGCCGTGATGCTCTCGCTCAACACTGGACCAATCAGAGGTCACTTAGACAGCACCATGTGAAGACAGTGAGTCCAGGTGGACCAATCCCAATGTACTCCTTAACAAGGGGAAAAGGAACTCACTTCATGGGATTCATATTTCAACCACATTCAAACTGATGTTCATTGCTTGATCTATATTTTTAAAGATAATTAAATCTAACATTCACATTTACAATTGGAATTGATGGACTGCACCTACAAACCAAAATGCTAGAAAATATATGTGAGATTAAAAATTTAAATACAATAAAAAACGTTTCTGCCATATCCAATTTCATAGCAAATGGGCAATCTACATGACTCTGTGCAACGACAGAGTTGACTATTACTCAGCCTTTCCATGTTTAATGCTCAATGTCCGTATTGCGTTTAGTAATGTAGGACACTGGGAAATAAATAGTCTCTCTACTCATTATCATGGCAGAGCGCTTGCGGAGAAAACACGTTGGTAATAATCCTGGAGAAGCATTCAGATCCAGACGGGCAGGCAGGGCAGAGAACGAGGAGGGCTGAAACAGGCAGGGCAGAGAACGAGGAGGGCTGAAACAGGCAGGGCAGAGAACGAGGAGGGCTGAAACAGGCAGGGTAGAGGACAGGGAGGGCTGCTGAAACAGCAAAACACCTTATTAACCTGGAGGCCATATGGGTGACTGGAGAGGGGAAGCCTCCTATCTAGAATCTTTGGGAAAAAACCTTGAAAACGTAATCAAAATGCAATCGAAATGCTACCTGGGGGGGGAATGGAAGAAGTGGAGAAATGGAGGAATGGAATAAACTGAAAATAATTTGTTTTAATGGGTCCTGAAGATGGTCTATGGAATCACCTGTTGGCCAAGCATCGCTGACCACGGCCACTAAACCAAGGGTGCTAGCAAACACATAGGCCCATAGGAGGCACCCCAGTCCAGCTGGAACCACTTCATCGTGTCCGACCGACCTTCAAAGAGGTGTGATCGTAGGACACACACTCTCCTAGCACAGGTAATGGATCTGCTTCTTTATGTACCCGGGCTTGGGTAATAAACTAGTGACCATAGGTCTACTAGTGAAGAATTGTGTGAGAAATAGGTGTAAATGTAGTCACCATAAACCCATGACACATGTTCACAGTCGTATCAAAATATTGATACGACGATATATCCTCGCCCTTCTTCGTGCGAGACGAGAATCAATGCGCTGGCGCCAAATACATGTATCTATATATATATTTGGCTCCATAGTGGCTCCAGGTTGCTCTTCCTCTACATTTCTGAGTTAGGTTTTTTTAAGCCAATCATTTGTGCCAATCATTTGTAAGGATTATTATTATTATTATGTAATTTTGGATACATGCTTTACATAAATAAATAACTACAAATATGTAAAGCAATTTGAGGAACATTAACATGTTTGGTTTTATAAGTATATATGACCTATCTCTAGTGTCAAGGCATTTGATGATTCACAGGGTTGAAGCATGTCAGCTGGAATCATGTGCATCAATGGGCACAAACTCTTTCACACACTGAGGGACAAAATGGAAGTGTTATTCTGATCTGAACTGTCCTAAACTCATTAACCTCCCACACAAGAAAACCAAACCTTTGAACCTTTAACCTTTAACAAGAAGCAGCCTGGTTGAAATGAATGTACAGAGCAATCTTTACATTTACATTGCACACTGACTGCAGTCTGACTAACGCTTGGAGGTAGGCAGGGGCAATTCCATTGATCGCCTTGTAGGCCAGCACCAATCAATCATAAAGGCTGGATGACCGCACCAGCTTGTTCTAATCTATACTCAATTTTACTGAGCTTACTCGTTTGCCAGGTGGATGAGGCTTCAGAAAAGGATTTGTGTGTTTCCGTTTGTCAATTAAGTGCTAATAGATCCCCGCCTCCAGCCAAATGATTGGTTGAAAGAATATGAAGTAATGAAAGTAAAACACCCCTTTCACCCAGGGCTGGTTTGCGAACCAGACTTAGATAATAATTAAAGTCTTTTGACAATGGTTCCTATCTGAATGCTGGGAGGTCCAGAACCATGCATCAATACTATAATACCTTCTGTGAGCTGTGTGGGAAAAGACATCAATACATTCATAAAGCCATTGAAATGGTCACATAACATTTCTGGATAATAACAATACATTGATAAAGCAGAGTGATACGTACAGAGTGATACGGACAGTAACAGTATATCGATAAGCAGAGTGATACGGACAAAACAGAGTTGAGAAAATCCAGCATGCTTCTCTTATATGTCTGGGTAGGCTATTCCACAAAAACTGGGCACGAGAGACAAATGCTCTCTTACCGGCTGATCTTTTGGTGGGTGGAATAACCAAAAGACCAGCATCAGCGGAGCGGAGGGGGCGTGCAGCGAGTGGCTGCCTCAGACCTAGTGGGTGTGTCATGTCCCACTGTCATGATGCAACAACAACAATGACAAGAACAACCACAACCAAGACCGGGAGTTAGGATCTAAGTATGGAGTTTTTAACAAATAATTTGACAAAGCAATATTGGAAACATTTTATGAAAATGTTTCCGGGCGGGCCTTTATCGAAAGGCCCGCCCTCTCTCTCACTAGACCCATGGAAGGGAAACACATATAGTTCCTTCCCAATCATTTCTGTCGTTAGAGGAGGACTCCAGGGACTGAAGTCACCCTAGGCTGGACCCTACAGGGGCAGGCCTAGAGTTTACTACCTGTCCAATCAGAGGTACCTTCTTCAGGCCTTTCAAATGAAATGGATGTAGAGCAACCTTGTGGTTAGAATCATGCCTGTGAGAGAGACTGCTAAGCTGTGGCTGAGCACGATGTGTGTTGAGAATGACTTTATTGTCGGCACCACTGGAGGGGAACACTCATCACTGAAGGACCATTAGGAGTGTATACACAACACGGCCCGGCTCTTGAGAAGCCACAGCTGGTATTTAGAGTTGGGATTGGAAATGGTCTTAAATTGCCATTGGGTACCAGTGTATTCAGGGGTTCCTGTGGCTGAATTCAATAAGGCCCTTCTTTCATCAGGTCCACAGCATCATGACAATGGGACATGACACACCCACTAGGTCTGAGGCAGCCACTCGCTGAGTGCTGAGGCGGGGCAGATCAGTAGGAGGTTCCACTTTGTGTGAGGATGGAGATGCCATGACTGTCAAACAATATGTTATCAATGTAATACCCAGGATACGTGTCCATAAGACGGCCTGTACCTGATGAAGGGAACGGAGTGCCGCAGAGTGGTTGAACTTGTGGTTAGACATCTTTGAGACCTGCTGTGACCATCTCCATGATACAGGAGAGCCATAGCAAAGCATCTCATAGGGAATCACTGCAATGATCAGGAGTCAAAGTATTATAGACCAGGAGTTAGGAGCTAAACTTTTTTTTTATTTCCAAAAACTAACAACTTTTTGGAAATAAATGTATTAACTGAAATAAAGAAGGTGGAATGAGGTGAAAATGAACTGAAATGAAAGAAATGGAGGTGTTTGTATAGCAATGGACTCGCCATTTATTTATAAAGCTGAAATCTTTAGAGAAAAGGATCCTTTGTGATGACTAAAACATCTGCAGGTATTTTGTTGAAGCGTGTCCGTGTCTGAATAACTCGGTTACCTTTGGCGTTTCACCATGAAGCACGTTCAAATTGTGAAATCTAATTTAAAAAAACCCAAGGTTAGTTTTACTGTCGTGATCTTTTTGACTGATAATTACTTTCTGACCAAAGATATTTTGATATTTTGTCATAAGCATTCTGATGAGGTACAGCTCTGTTGCATATTGTGACTTTCATTTTATGATGATCAATCTCTCTCTAATAAAAAATGAATACCATTGTTATATACTGTATCGAATGGTAAAATACGGTCTGCACACTATCTATAACACACCGTAAATCCTAATCACCCTCTTTAAAGAAAGGGAAGAGCTTCAACCGTATCCCTGAGAGACGTCCTTCAGGACGGACGGACAGCGGAAGGAGACTCAGGAGGATGTCCCTGAGAGACGTCCTTCAGGACGGACGGACAAAGGAAGGTCTGAGGAGACTCAGACCAGCGCTATTCGTTGAAATGCAGACTGATTGGCTGAGTCCTCACCCACGGCCACATCCTTTATTTATAATGTGGGCTTTTTCTCATCTCTTTTTACCCACAGACAGTTTTACATATTCTGCTTTGCTTAGCAGAATATGTAAAACCATTTAGGAGTTATAGATAGTGTTACAAATCTGATTAATGCTGTTAATAACGAGGGATGAGGGGATAATTTGGGTGTGATCTGTTAAAAAAAAGAGGATTCGGCTAGTCTTTGATGGTTTAATCCCTCAAATGTATTTGGATCCAAACCACAAGTAATGAGGGTGTATATCATTCCCTGGTATGACTGATTTGTGCCTTGCAAATACAGAAGTATCCTGGACTTGATTTAATCCTATGAAGGTCATACATCATTTTTGAAGCACAATTAATACATGCAGGAACCACAAGGCCGGCACTCAATAACCGGTGCCATTATACACCCTCAAATAGCAACGTCATAACGCCATATCGCGCTCATGCGCACAAATGTTATTCATGCTACACAGAACAGGTTACGGTTGCGGTTAGGGGTACGGTTACGGTTAGGGTTTAGGGGTAGGGTTAGGGTTAGAGTTACGTCTGAGAAACGCTCCCATTCAAAATGCATTGGTTTAAATGTTGTTCTGTGCAGCACGAAATACGCTGAGAAACGCTCCCATTCATTTACTTTTCGTTCTGTGTAGCACGAAAAAAGTCAGACATTCGTGCTCTGGGACACGATTTAATAGATTAATAACGTTTGTGCACATGAGCACGATTTCACGTGAGACCAGGCTGCATATACAGAGCAAAGCTCCAAGGTTCTCATGTTTTAATTAGATTCTATATACAAATCATTATTTTGTATGGTTAATCGTTAATTGTTGCCCCTGGGCCAAATGTCTAAGCAGTAAAAGACTGAAACACATAACTGAATGACTTTTGTTGTTACAATGTTATTTCAATTGCGTCATTGATTTTAGGCGAAAAGAAACGATACATAAAAATGCATATTTTCTTTATTTATGTCATGCCTTTTACAGCCTAAGCATGAAAGTCAGTTGCAGCTTTTGAACTTTGAGTTTCCACCGCAACACACATACACACGCACACACAAGCACAAGCACACACGCGCACACACACACACACACACACACACACACACACACACACACACACACACACACACACACTGACTCACACAAAAAAACCCACACCCACAGATACACAGCGGTGACTGGTCTACAAAAGGAAGTTTGATTTATTCCAACAATCACTCCGATTATGTGCATGAAAATATTGACATTGTACAATTTTAACATACAACTCTCAGCT
>OMLJ01090124.1:0-16816 GCA_900302595.1 Gadiculus argenteus
CAGCGAGGAGATGACCTACACCTATAGAGATACAGAGAGGAGATGACCGATACCTATAGAGATACACATACAGAGAGGAGATGACCTACACCTATAGAGATACAGAGAGGAGATGACCTATACCTATAGAGATACAGAGAGGAGATGACCTCTACCTATAGAGATACACATACAGAGAGGAGATGACCTACACCTATAGAGATACAGAGAGGAGATGACCTATACCTATAGAGATACAGAGAGGAGATGACCTCTACCTATAGAGATACACATACAGAGAGGAGATGACCTACACCTATAGAGATACAGAGAGGAGATGACCTATACCTATAGAGATACACATACAGAGTGGAGATGACCTATACCTATAGAGATACACATACAGAGAGGAAATTACCTATACCTATAGAGATACATATACGGAGTGGAGATGACCTATACCTATAGAGATACAGAGAGGAGATGACCTATACCTATAAAGATACAGAGAGGAGATGACCTATACCTATAGAGATACACATACAGAGTGGAGATGACCTATAACCTATGACCTATAACCTATAGAGATATACATACAGAGAGGAGATGACCTCTACCTATAGAGAAACAGAGAAGAGATGACCTATACCTAAAGAGATCCGAGTACAGGGAGGAGATCTTGATCTCACAGGGTTATCGAGCCATATGACATATGACTGTTACTGACATTTTCTCTCTCTGTCTCCGTCTCCGTCTCTCTCTCTCTCTCTCTCTCTCTCTCTCTCTCTCTCTCTCTTGTCTCTTGTCAGCTCTGTTCATGGTGGATAACTTCCATGAGGTGTACCTGTGGCAGGGCTGGTGGCCCCAAGACAGTGAGGTGCCCGGCTCGGCCCGCATCCGCTGGGACACGGACAGGAAGTGCACCATGGAGACCGTGCTGCAGTACTGCAAGGGTAACTAGCCACAGGCACTTCCTGTCCCCGAGATGCATGCAGCCTGTCACAAAGAACTACACACTTTATTTGTATTTATTTTTTTCTGTGAATTATTATTATTATATTAAAAAAATCATACCTTGAAGTGGCTTTGAAAAAAATCCAAGGAATTTCACCCTACAGAAATGGTCTCTCTGTGTATCAAAACTAGTACATCTAAAAAATAATGCTAAGTACCGCTTACAATAAACTTTGAATAGACAAATACACATCGCCTAGCCCTTTAAAAAAGACCTCCTTTGGTTGGCGCTGTGGACTGAACGTAGCTGTGTGTTCCGTCCCTCGCAGAGAAGAGTGAGAAGAAGCCCATCAAGTCGTACCTGATCCACGCAGGGCTGGAGCCCCTCACCTTCACCAACATGTTCCCCAGCTGGGAACACCGGGAGGACATCGCCGAGATCACTGAGAGGGTAGGCACACACACACACACACACACACACACAGGAGCGCACACAAACACACACAATAAGACACACACACACATGCATGCACGCACGCACGCACGCACACACACACACACACTAAGACACACACACACACGCACGCACGCACGCACACACACATACACACACACACACACACACACTAAGACACACACACATACACACACTTAGGCACACCCACACGCATGTGCAGACATGCACACGCACACACAGTTACACCTACACACAGATATAACAGGCCAAATGACTGAAGAATAACTATGTGTATTCAGAAGCCCTAGAGAGTGGACACAGCCCATCTAGGAGCGTCTCCCTCTCCACTGACACACACGTGCAATAAATAACAGAACTACCACACACTCCGTCATCAGCCAATCACACTCCTGAATACATCCCCCCCCCCCTTTGCAGGAGGCGGAGGTGTGCAGCCAGATCATCCTGGTGGAGGACGTCCTGGCCCGTCTGTGCCAGAACGCCTACTCCCTGTCCCAGCTGCTGGCCCGCCCGCTGCCCGAGGGAGTGGACCCCCTGCGGCTGGAGATCTACCTCTCGGACCAGGACTTTGAGGTGGGTGAGCCCCGACCCCACTCCTTCAGGGGACATGGTGCTAGCTAGGTAGAGGTGTCTCGAGGTGGGATAGCATGTAACAATAACATGACAGGAACAGACACACACACGCACACGCACAAACACTGAAACACACAGGCGCACACACACACACACACACACACACAAACACACACACACAAACACTGAAACACACAGGCACACACACGCACGCGCACACGCACACACGCACGCACACACAGGCTCACACAGGCACACACACACACACACACAGGCACACACAGGCACGCGCACACACACAGGCACGCGCACGCACACAGGCACACAGGCACACAGCACGCACGCACGCACACACGCACACACACACACACACACACACACGCGCACACACGCACACACACGCGCACACACACGCACACACACATACCCACACACACTCACTCCCACACACAGCCAATCACTCACTCACTCACTCCCACATATATTGCCAGAGATTGGTTCTTGTTATATTGAACACATTCATGCATTTAGAGGAGCCCGGTTTTTGTTCTTTGTTTTATAGAGAAGCCATGATGTTTTTGTTGGACGTTCCTGAACTATATCCAAACATTTATGTTAATCACAGTGACAACCTCATTTAATGACAATCAGCTTCATTCACCTTTAACTTAACGGACTCATCCATGTTAACTGCATCTAACTCTCGCCTTACAGAGCAAGTTGTAGTAGAGGGGGATTGAGGTAAGAAATATGTGCTTAATAAAAACACACTGGTGACCTGCCTCCTCTCTGTGTCTCCTGCGTCGGACCCCCTCCGTGTGTGCTCACCTTTTCCTCTGTCGCCCTTCACTTGGCTAGTGTGACTAACATCAACAAATGTTTCCTACTGTGCAATCAAGATTTTAGTGGGCAAATACAGTATTCCTAATGTCACAAATCTATTTCTTTATGTTTATGCATGTTTATACTGTCACCTTGATTTTTTGTTTCTAGGGTTTGGAAGTAGGATTTGGGTTTTTGATCTGGGGTTTGGTACCAGGGTTAGGGTTTCCTATTAGGGTCAGGTATCATACAGTATTTTCTGATTAATTCCCCTTCAGCACATATGTATTCAGGACGAATAAAGAAATGATGGCCCTTTAATCTTTCCATACTATAGAGCAGCAATTCTTTTTAACTATGGGTCAACACATGTTCTTATAAAATCTGCAATGGTAGTAGGTCTGTCTTGATTCCCCGGCCTTGTTCACACACTGATTGATTCCCTTCTGCACCCCTACTGTGCGCTTATGGACTGGCACTGCTTGTCTTCACCAACACAAGACACAAACAGAACCACCTTCACCTTTCTCTCCTCACAAAGAAATAGCAATTGCACGTGTTATTCCCCCTTTTCAGTCGGATCTCTTGCCTGTCTCTAGCAGGTGCACCGGGCTGGGCTTACAATGAAGCTGTGAAGATAAAGGGATCCTCCACCCACATAAAGAGAGTGTCTTTATGGACACATAGTCCCTGCTGTCCATCAATCCATTCAATATGAATGACATTAGCAGCTTTGCAGTGGACTCTTGTACACAGAGGTGTCGTCGTAACACTGATTATGGGTCTGGTCCTGTTATGTACCAGTGCTTGGGTTGTAGATTAAACTGTTGGGAGATGAGTCTACGAAGCAGGCTCTGGTTAACATAAAAGTAGCAGACCCATTATTAATGTTGTGAGAGAGCCCAGTGTTTGTCCTGTGATGATACATCTACGAAAAGGTACCGTCGAGATCTTCTGCACAAAGACACTCAAAGACACTCTCTTTATGCGGTCGTTGGGCTCTCTTTATCCTCCCAGCCTCTGCGATGATGATGATGATGATGATCTGTCACCAGCGGAAAATCCACCTTCTCTAGTCTTTATGAATCATCTCCTCTTTCTAATGCTCTGCGTCTCCCTTTGTTCTCCCGTCACAGAAAGCGTTGGACATGAAGAGGGAAGAATACGAAAGTCTGCCAGGGTGGAAGCAAGTGAACTTGAAGAAAGCGAAGGGACTGTTTTAAAAGGAAGACGTTGCGGTGGGACACAGACAGAGGGTGAAAAGTCAAAGACGAAGGAGAAGGAGAAGAAGGCTTTTAGTGGAGCGACTGGTGACCTCAAGGATGAGAATAAAGTTGATTTGACGGATTGCAGCCTTGCACACTGATGATGTAATGAAATGGTTGTAAAGGGTGAATACCAAAACAAACACAAAAAAAGACTTATTTGCTAATACATTGTACATGATTCTGCTCCTGGTCTCTTGCACTTAACTTCCCACTCATGACGTGGACAACATGCGCTTTTGACACACACACACACACACACACGCACAATGTGTGCGATAGGTATTTTATTTTCTTGGTGTGTGTGTGTGCGCTTGCGTCCATTTATGGGTGTTTGTGTGTATGTGTGTGACTGCAAACTTTTTTTTATAGGTGTATACAAATATTTGTGTGTGTGTCGGTTAGGTTTAACTATGAGTATGTATGTGCGTGTGGGACGGAGGGTCGACTGTGCTCAAGGTCTGCTTGTGTGTATTTGTTCATATGTGTCTCTGTAGGAGCAAAACTAGGATGGGGGGGAGGGGTCACAATGTGTATGTATTTACTGATGGTGTTCCTGTCAATGCAGATGAGAGCAAGAAGAGCTGGCCTGAATAGACTGGCTCACTCACTCTTAACTGGGACTCAACGTTACCTTGACTTAGTGTTAACAAGCATCAAGGAAAAGCTACGGGGGGAAAAAAAGGAACCAGATTTATTTTAATGTATAGTGCCTTGCTTTGTGTACAGTTTATATACAAGAATTATAGTCTGTATTTCAAAAGACTTCCTTTGTGATATGAGGTTTAGTGGAATAAATCATGGGGCTGACCGAATCAATCAAACCACCGTCCACTGGTCTGTCTCTACTGTCTCATTGACCCATGGCGTGATGGGGCGGTCTACCGGAGGACTTTCGAAATTACTTCTTCGTTTTAGTGATGAACCACAAAAACTGTTGTGAATATGCAAATCTATGCAAATAATGATAATAATAGTAATGTGTTTTACATTTGAAGTTAAGTCACTTGGAACTTTATTAAATTCAAGGTTGGGGTATACTGTAGCCAGCATACTACCAGTACTTCCTTGTTCAATAGGTGGTGCTAAGTGACTACAGTTTTGTCTGGATGACATAGTGCAGCCTGCTGGAAAAGTGAGTGTCAGGTATCAAGGGTGTTAACGTGGTATGCGCTTGTGTTAAATCAAAGTTAGCGTTTTTGTTCACTCGTTTTTTACATTAGCTCATAGCGTATCACTTCATAAGTCTGAAATGGGTCACCAAGGTCATAGTTCATTTCGGAATTCAACTATTTACAGGGCTCTCAAGTTTTGAAGACAGGCAAGAGTGACATCCCCCCTACCCTGCTCCCCCTACCCGCCGGTAGGTAGCGCTACTGTCCCCCTACCCGCCGGTAGGTAGCGCTACTGTCCCCCTACCCGCCGGTAGGAGGCGCCACTGTCCTCCTATTCGCTGCGCAGACTTCTTATTGAGCGACAGAAGAAGAGTTACAAGGAGAAACTCCAGAAGAGAATCGCAGAAGAAACTCTTCATCTCCAGTCAGAGAATCTGAGGTCTGTTATAATGAATGACATTTATCATCCATTAAGTACTCACTCTGTTTAACTTTAAATCTTGAATATATATATATATATATATATATATATATATATATATATATATATATATATATATATATATATATGACAAAACATATAGAAGACAATCAAGGAAAGCAATAGTTTCCTCACTTGAAGATGACAGCTAAATAAAGATCCATAATGTTCATTAAAGCAAGATGAGTTATATCACACCTCTGTTGTCTGTACAGTCAAATACAAATACCATTTCTTTATAGTTTTACAGTATATCTTGAGGAGGTTGTTCTCCATCTACTTTACATATTTTTTGTTCTGCATTTGACATAAATGCAAGTATAATCAGTGACAGACGGACAGAGCTGTCCTCTTTCAGAGAGTTCACAGAGACACACTGTGTTTCCAGGAAGCGGCTGGACTTATTTGAAAGGTGTGGGGGTAGTGGCGCTGTAAGCCGATTTGAGCAAAAGTGTTCACTTGTGCAAAATAAAACAGGTTATCAGGGCTTTTTTGGGTGATTCCCTGGCACCCTTAATAATAAATCTGCTTAGCGGCCGCTCTAACAGCTTCATTCTCCTCACAAATCTCTCCACTGCAATAACACGCAACAGCGAGCACAGATTAATTTAATAACTCTTTGGAGGGGTGGGGACTATGGTGAGCATATGGCTGTGTGGTGAAGGAGAGGGGATTTTCACGGAATAGGATATTGCTTCAGCGACGGATTGGATGTTACGTAATAATGTCAATTATATTGCATTGGAATATGTAAGCTACCCCGAGACTAGGGACTCAAAGAAGTGATGGTCATTTTTGTTCCCGAGGTGAAGAGGGTGAGGAAAATTCGAAGGCAGCTAAAGCGTTAAAGGACCTCTGGACAGGTACTTTGAGTAGAATAAATTGCAAGAGAATACAATAAAAATGTATGCATTAATGCAGTTTGCCAAACGATGCTGTCCTCAGACCCCCATACATGTTCTGTAGAGTGCAATCTGGATACTATAGCCGCGTACCGACCAGGTGTACTTTTTCCGCTATGAGGTTTTGTAGGTGCGGTTTAGAGAGAGTATCCGCCCCTCAGGACTCTTACAGGGACTCAGAAAGTCCTCCAGTAGAGGTGGTACTTTTCTGGGCTGCTCGTAGCTCGTCGACGCTCCGTTGATAAGCCTCTCGGACTTCCCAGAGTTTCTGAGCCCCTGTAAGAGTCCTGAGGGGCGGATCCTGGGCGGATCCTCTCTCCAAACCGCACCCACAAAACCTAATTGCGGGAAAAGTATGCTTGGTCGGTACGCGGCTATTGTATTTTGAAATGTTCAGGTTCAGGTTCATTTATGAGACCTTAGCACAAATTGTCCTCAGCTGCACTTCAGCGTGATGTTCTGTCTTAGAATGCATGTGATTGACCTCGGAAGTGGTTGTTTGTCATAATTAGGCCCTTTAATAGGAGAACTTCAAACAGCAATAATTGAGATGAAAGCATTTGTGTTCAACAAAGACCATTCAACTGTGGTTTACTACTTCCCATGTTTGTGTGGATCCTTCCCATAACAACCTCACTCTGGTTACATCGCGGAAAACCTCAAACATGCCCTTAAGTCCTGAAAGTATCCACAAACACACGGTCAGAACCTCAAAAACAAAAACAACATATGGCTTGTCTTGTCAGCACTTCAGAAACATATTATGTGCCACAGATGTCACACGTTTTGTTTTTAAAGCAAGACATATTCTGTCATTAGCAGAAAAATATAAAAATATATATATACTATATATATACAGTATATATAAAAGGACACATCAAAAGCAAAATAAGTCTTGAACAAATCAGATGTTCTGGCTAAAATAAACACAGCTTGCAGATGTAATATGGTAATAAATGTGCTCCATTTAACTATGCAACATGATTCCATCTGCTTCCTATTGGAGAGGAGAGCCAAGATGTATGCAGAGGAAAGAAAACAAGAAACAGCGACCTCGTGTGGCCACTGTTGAATAGGCTGCAGGTTAAAGTTTCTAGCAGAAGATCGTCGTAGGCCTGCTTAACATTAAGCCAACCCTATGAAACATTGTGGAATTAATATCCATGAATATAAAATAATCCATTCATGAATAGAACACACTATGGGTTCCCAATTGAATATACTTGTAACTGGTGCCGCATGTGTTGGGTGAATGGGTCAAGCAGGCCTAAACTCAACAGGAAATCAAACTACACTCGATATGCTGTAAGAAAAAGAAATTTCAACCATTTCTTACCCCTTTCCAGGTCACCAGCGCAACCTTTCTAATATCTTTTCTCTGTGTTCTTTGATTTTCTCACGCTTTCGAAGCAACACTCCCATGCCACATGCTTAGTTCCATAGTAAAGTCATCACCCTTGCCAATTGTTTGTCATTCTGTTCAAAGTTGGCTATGGGTGGAATTTCAGACCTCGGGTTATGATTGTGGCTATTTGTTCTTTCTTTAGATAATCATTTGAAGGTAGTCAATTAAACTTAATTATAGTGTATATAGTGTATACTTAGCTATTGTGTATTATTATGTGATTTGTTGTAGCCTACGTAAAATACACAATGAACAAGAAGCAGAGGAAGCAATTATTATTGTTAATTGAATTACGTTCATTATGTCCACACTTAATATAAATAGATACTGAGACTTCCGTCGACGGGAGACAGAAGTCTCTGTCGAAACATGTCACGGTAAAGAGAATAACATCCACTGATATATACGAGTCCGTGATAAAATAACATTCTAAACTATTATTGTTGTTGTTACACGGCGACAACAGCGATAACCCTTAGCACAGTTGTTCTGAACGCAGGGCTGTCCTTGATACGCGTTGCATAACACGACATTACATTCACGCGCTGAAGGCCCTCAGCCTATGTTTGTGTTGCTCGGCCATATCAGCACAACTGTGAGGTCAATGTTGAACCTGGGGAGCCGACCGCGTCCATGTCCAGCCTGCTATAGCCTGTCATGTTATGCGTGTTTGTGTGGGTATTTCAATGGGGTGTGAGAAGCTTTTAGCTAAGATCAACACGCTAATCGGAGTCAGGTAAACAACCTGGACAGGGGCTGTCTCCTGTGTAAGACCTTGCTAAGCACACTGGCCCACAACCATTTACCATTTAAAGTGGTACAGCTATTTACCCTTGTAAGTGTGGAATGGCAAGTTTGAATGGGGCTTTCCCAGAAGTCTCTTAAGCCTGCTCTCTGAACTTGTCGTATCATATCAGTGTACACAGGACCCATACAAACACACATGCTCACACACACACACACACACACACACAAACTATTAAATTAATCCACAGAGAAGAACAGAGACACAGTCACCCGCTTGACTTGACACTTCAAAGACATTGATAAAACCGGTTTTTGGCAGAGATCTCCCACTGAACGTAACGTTGTTCACACAGAAACAGCATTGAAAGATGTGTTTGTGTGCTGAAAAGGCCCCCGCAACGGCGGCGGCCTAATGATGTTTGTTTAACTCATAAACAGAGTCTGTTTAGGTAGTGATATGTGCCACACCACACACACACACACACACACACACACAGGTGTCACTTTACCCTTGAACTGCGGGCATATCCTCCAATCACTCTCTATCAAACACAACACAAGTCAAAAAGCAGCCCTCCCCTCTCTGGCAGCTCTGTTTACCCATGGAACCAAGAATCGCAGGGCGAATAAAAAGAGCCAATGTTAAATTCCTCAATCTCCATTCGTAGATCGGCTTCCTTTGTGAAAATGCAATATGATAGCATGGATCTGGCTCATGCTTGATGCATTGATTTTTTAACCGTTAGACCTTGAAATGAGGAAATGGAAAACGGAGGTGTTTTAGGGCACCATTAGATCACCCTCTGAATGTGGACACACACACGGCTGTACAAACACAGCGTGTTGAATCAGGAGGAGGCCCAAGAGGGCCACAGACCTTAGATGGTTGTTGCTCTGGGAACAAGGCATATATTTTCTCTAAATAATGGTGTCAGTGTGTTTTAGAAACACAGGGTGGCAGGTTCAGGGAGGGTCAAGCAAATATTGGGAGATCAATTGTTTGTCATTCTGGTAGCCATTTCATTTCCCTCAATAGAAACACAAATGCCACAAAGACCATTAAGCCACTGGGTACGTGGGTACCGGTATATACGACTGCATGCCTAGAAAGAGAGAGGACAAGTGACAGGTGTGTATCTGTGAATCAATGTTGTGCAGCAGAGAAGCTGACATCATAGCAAAACATAGCATAGTTTGGATTGGTTAGGGTAAGATCCCATGCATATATATATATATATATATTGCAATAGGCTTAAATAAATTAAAATTCCCTAACAATAGTGTTCACCTTGATTGTGTATTTGAGGTTATATTATACAACATTGATGATTATATTTAAATAATGGATATTTTTGTATGTTAGACTTTAGAACACAATAGGCCCACATTAAGTGTGAACTAAGTAAAAAATATCCTGTCTTTGATATTTTTGTTTGCTAGTGAATTGATTCTGTGAGGCATAATACAAAAGACACAACAAGCCAACCATCTATAGCAGACAGGTTACAGGACTGGCTGCCTAGGAAAGACTGGGGAAGCCCTCGCCTTCCCTCACCTCATTCAGCATGGTGCTCAACACTGGATAGACCACAGGATAGTTTTATTAAAGGGATAGTTTGGAACTTTGGACATCGGACTTCATATCCAGGTGAGCCAGTGTGTTATTTATCATTGGAGATCGTTTAACACGTTTTATTCAGTTCTAGCTGCAAAGATCGCTGTTGTTAGGCTAGCGCATGTCGATGGGAACTGCTAGCCTGCCAATTAAAACAGTTTTACCCGCTCCACAAATCAATTATAACGCCAGACTATCGATGTAAATGTCTGTGTTGATAGAATGTTAGAAATTGGGTAATGACGTGGTTTAAAAACATGAGAATGAATAAACGCAAAAGCCCCCAATTAAGAAAAGCTTCAATAAAGCATGTGGAGATATGGTGACCCTTGGGTTCTACCACTATACATCCACTTATCAAATTACTTTAACAAAAGGGGTGCAGAGGTCTTGTCTCCAGCATCTACAAAACTCAAGAAATCCCCCATGGGGATAACCGCTGTATGGAATGGGAGAATGGGGTGATTATGTGTCTGACCTTACTGTCTTAATTGTACTCTTTATAACATAAAAAAAGCATGTGCAGTTCAAGTATTATTGAATGCTTACTTTTCAGCACAATTAAATAAGCCAAATAAAGTAAATTATTAAGGAGCTCTCATTTCCAGCTGTGAAAACTAAATGCCAAACCATTTTAACGGCTTAATTAATTTCTCAAGGCTTACTAGTAACTATTCCATTTCAATTTGTTTTACTAGTAACTATAAATTAGACACTAGCACCTAATCAGTTACTAGTAACTTCAAATTGTTACTAGAAACATTTTGAATTCCACTAAGAATGTTAATTTAACTATAGAGTTCATTCATTACAGATGAGTAAAACTGAAATAGTTACTAGTAAGATAAAAATACAATTGGAATAGCTAAAACTGGAATGGTTAGTAGTAAAACTAATCTTTAACTAAATATAAATACTAGTATCTAATGAATAGTTTGTAGTAAAACTGAAATAGATACTAGTCACTCATGGAATAGTGACTAGTAACTTAAGAATACGTCCTAATAACTTTAGAATAGTTACTAGTAAATCCTGGGGAATTAATGTAAATACGGCTTGCCATTAAAACTAAACCTACATATTAATCAGAATAGGCCTAATTTGCGGAAGGTGTTTAGTTCCACCTGCTGTCCAACTGCTACACTACAAGTAGTCTTTTTAAAGTGCTTTAAATATACTGTATTCACAACTATTCATAAACTTTACATGTTTGCACTGTACTTATTGACTTTAACATTATACCCAATGTATAATTGCTTAGAATAGATTTTAAAATGGCATGCTAGATGGACCAATACATGGACTGTCTACTCAATGAAAAATATGCATTTAAATGGGTACACATTTGCATTTCTGAATTCATATCAGACCACACTTATAAGCATAAATTGGCATTTCTGTTCGAACTCAAGACATTTTCCAACAATCTCCTTCAAATATTACAACATGCTGGCAAATAAAGATAGTAAGTAAAGATACCAAAAAAGGCGTGCAGCATCACATCACAGAATGTAATGACTGCTTGACACGCTGCAGTTGATTAGAGCGTGTCCCCATCATATCTTTAAAGGCCAAATAACGTTTCACACACACTTGATAAAGTCTACTTGACAGCACACCCACACTGTGTGCCTAGTAATACCCTAAATGTAGCACTGCGTTTATGGTGAGGGGTCCCAGTTTAACGGGAACATAGGGACTTTGTACAATCCGGATTACACAAACGATTGTTTTGAAAATCTTTTTCCAATCAACAAGCTTAAAGGGGTACTTCACCGATTTGCATTAAGCTTTGTATAAATAGAAACCCAGTAGTATTTTTGAATGATCGTGCATCCCTCCCTCATTTATCCCTGAGAAGGGAAAGCTGACAAGCTGGAAAAATGACAAATTTTGGTTCACCAATGATGCAATACGACGCATTTTGCACCACTGTCGAACCCAATTTCAGAAAGAAATACAGAGCTTTCCTTTCTCAGGGAAAAATGGAGGGATGCACGATCATTCAAAAATACTACTGGGTTTGTATTTATACAAAGCTTAATGCAGATCGGTGAAGTACCCCTTTAATGCCAAGTAACTCCATCGTTACTAACAGCCGGGACTCTAACATAACAATCGAATAACATCCAATAAAAATGTAAAGAGACAAGAGTGTTTGAATGAATTTAGAATTTACTTTCACCAAAAAACAAATACATTT
Organism: Gadiculus argenteus; assembly: GCA_900302595.1. Lineage (NCBI taxonomy): Eukaryota > Metazoa > Chordata > Actinopteri > Gadiformes > Gadidae > Gadiculus > Gadiculus argenteus. The sequence continues at coordinate 12,540 of OMLJ01090124.1, forward strand.
GTTCATCCTAAGATTCAGTGTTCCTTCACTTGTATTATTTACACATTCTACAAGAGGCTAATTTAATATCCTTAAATGTACAGTGGATGTGACGGTGTGATATTAAAGTAATACATACAATCTCTATTAATCATTCTTGCTGATCAGCCCATTTTGAGAATTAAAATGCCATTCATGCATATGTTCCACTTAGAGCACTGAAGTGAATTGCAACATACCACAAAAATGGCATTTTATTAATTATATATATAATAATAATAAAAAAAGTTTTGTTTCTAATTGAATTGAATGCAAAAGCTGCTGTGCATGTGAAATAGTAAATATTATATATTCAAATCTTTGGGGGAGAAACAAAAAACCTTGAAATAGTTTTAACGGTCCTTTAAAGTATCCTGTGCACGCCTATATATTAAAAATAATGAATTACATCAGAGCAGGGTAAACACATTGTAATGTACAAACTGTAGGTTACAAGACGGAACTAATTGTAAAAATACACATAGTAAAACATTGCAGTTCAAAAAACATGTGCATAGTGTCATGTGAACTTTACGCCACTCGGTCAATGCAAAAACTGCCCCTAAGGCTTTCTCCGTCTGGAAGAAAACAGAAAGAGTCAGACTCTTGGTACGCAACAAACACGTTTACAATCTGTATTTGTTGACTGAAGTTACACAATGTGCTTACTTTTGGTTGACATGACTTGAAGGTACCTATGGAGAAAATGTATTTGGATTTATTACACAACGTGTGAGATATCGAGTGCAAATATGGGTTTTTATAGTGCAAATATAGGGCGATATTACACGGGTCAACTGATTGCACATCTGCGTCAGCGCGCGGTCAAACGACAGTTAAACGCGGCAGAATAAATGGTGGAAAACTCATTCTTTACTTGATTTATTTGTTATATATTTTGTTATAATAAATCATTTATTACACAGTTAGTCCAGTTCAGTACGGCTGTATATTTTTAGTCTGACGTATTTTTAGTCTAAATATCCAGCCGTACTGAACCTGTGTAATAACCTATATGTATTTTACTAAAAACAAAGACATTGGAGCTTTATCAGCCGGATGTTGAGGTTATTATGAACCATGAAAAATAATGACAGATATTCTATATAATAAATGGATGAAATGTATGTGGTTTTAGCAACATACCCTGTTCTCCTGGTCCTCAGTTCCACCAGAGCCAGACCTCCTCTTACGACTAGTTAAAAAAACAACATGTGATCAGAATGATCATTGACAACATGTAATGTTACCAATAACTCTTAAGTATACGTTTCATTAATGTGCATTTGTAGAGTAGCTTTCCCCACGAGCACCAGGGATAAGCCTGGTTTATACTTCTCCGTCTCCGTCATCCATAATCCGACTCCGTTACCACGGAGACCCCTCGAACCTTCACAGTTCTCGGTCGGGATGTCGAATACGCGACGCAATCCGCCGCCCAATGGATCTCATATATTGACTACTAACCATGTAAATAGTGTTGGAAATTAACTTCCAAAGCTTTTCAAATCTTATTTGGTGTTTTATTAGTCCTTAATGTGCTTAATGTATGAAGTAAATAAGGTGCCAAGTCAAACCGGGCAAAGTGATTGCGGAAATGATTGTGTTAGAGGACCAATCACAGCCCTCGCCGTCTCCGTCTCCCCTCGACGGAGTGACGGACACTTAAAAAACATTTCACGCAGCTGGAAACGACAGAGAGGGTCTCCGGCTACGTAAAGGGCTGTCCGTAACCGACGTACAGCACTTCACGGAGGAGTATAAACCAGGCTTTAGGAGGACACTCACCTTGAAGCCGTGGGACACTCCTGCTTCAGCGTCTCGATGTCGGTGAACTGCACCGCTTGACCCCCTCCCCTGGTCTTAAACACGTCGCCCTGGAGAGGTCACACAAAGACAAACCACGCCACCAGTGAACTAAACGTCCCTCGTGTCACCTTGGCCTGCGACCTCGCGCCGGAGCGAAGAATTACAAAATCAATCACGATCCAATTAAACGCACGTAGGAATCACAGTGCAGAGGAAGAGGAAGAGGAAGTGAGGGGGAAACGCCACGGCTCGTTACCTTAATCAGCTGGGTGCGGATCTCCCCATCGGAGGCGAGCTCCTGATGGGTGAGCACGTATTTGTTGCACTTAGCCAGGGCTCTCTCACTGGCGGCCGACACCTTGATGGCATTGGGTATGATTGGCTGCATGACCGTGTCTAGCTCCAAATTAGTGGCCGGCGTGTGGTCTACCCATTTCACCCCACCCGTCGAGTGAGAGCGCCGGTGCCGCTGGTGAACGGGCGGTGCGGTCTGGCGGGAGGCCAGTCCCAGTGGAGGAGGGTGAGGAGGAGGAGGAGGAGACAAACCAAGACGTTATCGTTAAGTGGCAGAAGGGGAGGCCTCGGAATACGACGGCGGCGGCGGCAGGGCTGTGATTGCGATGGTACAGGACTACTTGCGATGACGGTGAGGATTAGCGGAGGTTAATTCAAGGCTTATGGTTTAAAATATGAGATACTGGAAGACTATGCCGTCTTGACACGGATTGGAAGGCCCGCTTAACATTCTTTGCAATGATAGAGCGGACCTTCTTGAAGGCTCACTGAGACGCTACTCTAAGTTTAAAATAAAGTTTGGTTCCTGTTGGTTGTCAGTTGAGGTCATGGGTAGGTAGGGAATTTATTTTATTTTATTATTTTATTTTTCCAGTGGCAGCGAGTGATAGGTAGGACTTTCTTCTTTACAGGAGAAATGGATACTCCCAGCATGTTGTCTGCTGAATGTGTTTTTTTTGTGAGTTTTTTTTTTTTCATAAAATAATTTGGGTCGCACATAAATTGACAGGGTCGGTCGGAAACCGGAACCAAAGAACATTTTTTTTTAGGCCTTAGCAATACTTCCAAAATAAGTAAGGGTTGGATTTCTGACTAAGGCACAGAGCAGAAAGTATATTTTGAAGCCAGTTATCCAGCAGATATCCAGAGGTTCGGTGGAGGCTCTGGTGTGGATTTTAACAACAACATTTGTATAAACCCTGGAGGATTCAATGTAGATTCACAAGTGATTGCATTATTGTATTTATGTAATGTTCTGTAATAGTTTAGTCTTCCAGTAGCAAATACCATATCTACCAGAGACACCCACTGCATCGGAAGTGCCACACAGCAGTAAGTGTCTCAGGTGAGTTAGGAAGCACCAGACGATGAGAACCAAGCATTCAACAGGCAGGATTACCGATGAAGGTGAAGCACAGTTAGTGGTAAAGAGAGACAACATAAACTAACCGATTCAGCCAATGACCTGACAATGTCATCTAATGGTACCATGAGCACATTTGATACCAGGGTCATTCCTGATGCCCAGAATAATAAGCCTCTTCTTTTTTGAACAGTGCCAGCTATCCTAGGATGTCCTCCGCACCAACAGGCAGATTGCATCTCTAGGATCTTATTTTTTCGTTTTGACAAGTAGCCGTGTAATAAGCGGGATAATGTATAGAACGTTGCCGGTCATTATCGGGAAATAAGGCTCGACAGGGCAGACAAGACCCTGACGCGTATCAGATGTGTCTTGCTTCGCCCTGTCAGGAATATTTCCCGATAATGAACTTACATATAAGTTATACAACAATAGTGGGTTCAGAGAAATAACAATTCTTAGTTCAAAATGCTAGCTTAGTGGAATGGATGATTCTAAAGTTAAACTCGTCATATCAACTGCTCATTGGACACCACTGTGACCAATGAGCAGAAGGTGCAAGAATATACACGCCACGAGCATCGCAACATCAGGACAATAAGCAGGTGCACACAAAGAGGGAAGGGTCGAAGGATCCATCTCTATCTATAGGAGGTACGTCGTCTATAGATTGAGATGGATACACGCGCCCGATTACCTGGACTAAAACTACGAGCTCAACTAGGGATGCAGCACAATGCAGTTTTCTACTCAAACAACTACGGATGCAGTAACAACAACAACACGACGACGACAGGACAAACTACACGCTAGATGCACATCTAGCGGCTAAAAGGACCATCTAGGAGGAGACGCCAGAGCACACTGACCCTGATCGCGCCTGACTCTAGGTCTAGCCCGTAGGCCGGAGCGGCGGCGGCGGCGGGGGTCTGGGCGTCTGCGGCCCAGTGCTGGCCTCTCCTGCGACCCACGCTGCTGCTGCTGCCACCCAAATAGGGACCGCCGGGGGTCCGGCTCGCGTACTGGGGGGGCGTCTCGGGCTGCCTACCCTGCCTCGAGTCTAGGGGGAACC
>OMLJ01090133.1:0-15401 GCA_900302595.1 Gadiculus argenteus
GAACGCGACAGTGGCAATAGGGTAGCCGCAGGGCAACATTTCAAGTGTCACTCAGATTCCACTTCCAACCCCCGACCAGCTGAGTCCACACGACAACAACAACAACACTGTCAAAACAGCGCCGTTGTTGCGGGAATACACCACGCATAACTGACAGCGGGCGACGCGGTCCGACTGCACGCAATCGGCGGCGTATCGGTGAGGTCCGCATAGAGCTGTGTACGAGCTGACTATTCAATTTGTACAAGTCATCATCTGCCCGGCCAGGAGAAAACTAGGCCTGAAGCTATATCGAGCACCACCCTGCAGCCCCCCTTTCCATATCCCATTCAATCGCGACACGCCGCGGGGACGTCGGTAGACCCACGGTGGTGTGCAAAAGAAAATAAGCTTTCAGTCATTCATTTGGTGGATTGTTCGTATCCTTACCTGCAGATGTTCCTGAAAACGTATCGGCAGTATTTGAGCCATTCTTGCGGCTTTCTGTCTGGAGAATCCGCAATGGAGGAAAGGGGAGGGGGACACTCGAATGAATGTATGTGGGCTTTCACTGTACGTGCCCTATACGTCCCAAAAGTAAATGATGATGAGCAGGGAAAGTCTGGGAGGCTTGCGTTGATGTCACACGAATCCAATGACTGCTCCCATTCAGCAACCCCCTACAACACTCCTCAGCCCAAAACTCTGCACCTCCGCCAAGAAAACTAGTGCCCATGAATTACGATTGAACCGTATGTGATCACATACGTCAATTTAGAGCGCTCGTACAGATGAAACAGCGCTTCAAATGTTGGTTCTAGTTGATGTATAATACTGTGGCGATAAAGTTAATAATAGCCTTTCTCAAATGAAATGCAGTGGGAAAATAGGATGCCCTCTTTGTACCCCTCCGCCGCAGCCCCCCACCCCCCCTCTTGCTCCCAACTTTGAAATCAGGGCTCGTGACGGCCGCCCCACCTTTTTACGATGTGTGCAAGAGTCGGTGCGGTATGAACCCACGACACACCATGCCCCCAGTGTGTTTACTTGATACCTATATGTCTATATATCGTTTATAGATATATATATTGCCAATGTATGGAAGTTGCAACCTGCAAACCTAGGCCTACATCATATATGTAGGTGTACACATCATCATTATGTCCAGATAATTAACTGGAAATAATAAAGTATAAACATGATTTTAATAGAATACACATGACTAATGTTTTAAATGAGAGTATTAAAATGAAAGTATTTGACCTGTTATACAACTTTTTCCCAAAGATTTCTCCATTAAGTCTCTTTAGTATAGCAAGAAACAGATAGTAGCCTACTGAAAGCTTTACTTTATACCATATATTGCATACATATACATGTATACTAGTAAAAATGTACATTTAATTCAGCATGTTCGTAGTAAAAACTATTCACAGCAAATTATCAGCTGTTTACACTATAAACCAGATGGGGTCGAAGAAGAGTCATGCTTTCTTATTTCATCAAGTATATCAAGTATAACTTTTAGAGATTGTGACCATTAACTAAATGGGCTAGTTAATTGATTTAGTTCAGTAGTTTATTATAGTGCTCAAAGATCTCTAATGTCATTCAACCACCACTCATTATAGAGTGACAGCCCAAATGACAGTTTGGACTTCAAATACGTGTAAAAAAGACTGGTGTAGGATTTACAGTCCATGAGTCCAAATCAAACAACATCTAAATATGTTTATATATAAAATACATTTTAAATAATAAACAGAGTTGATCTAGTCATTGCAATTACAATACAGTCATTGCATTGGAAAATAACAATTAAAAAGAGCTAAGAAATATAAAAAGAAAAAAGGCCACAATAAAATTGTGAAAAGCTGTATATGCATTCAAAAGTAGACATTTATATGAGCCTCCTTATTGTGCATCACATGATATGCTAAGCGTATTTAAAAAGGGCCACAATCTAGGCCTGTGGGGTGAATTGCAATTAAAATATTTGTTGGTTACAAACAATAAAATGTACTTGCCTTGATGCACATATACTGTACAATACAATTGAATGTACTTGAGCCCCAGTAGTAACAGATTGGAAGAAACAACAGCAAAAGCATTGAACAAAAGGTTGAGCTTGAAGTACTCTCTTGATGTTAAATATGTGTTATGGTTGAGAGGGGTTGTGAGGTTCCTATAGTCTTAAGGCCGGGCAGGGTGGACTAGGTACGTTTTGTGCATGGCCTGGCTCTTGCTGTCTATGAGGACAAGCTGGTTATTCTTGTGGTGGACAATCATTTCCTGGAGACTCTGGAAGGTCTGTGGGATGGATTGAGGGGGAAAGACAAGATGGGGATCGAGAGAAAAGAGAAGTGTTAAGGTTTAAGAATACTTGAGGCCTAACTCGGTTCATCACTTGGCTGGCTTTTACGAACCTATAAGCCCAACCCCCACGGAGAAGCGGAATAACAGTTATCTATTCTAAGAGAATGTATTTCCCATTGTGTCATTGCTTTTTCATTATTTGTTTGTCTGTGCAGTTCTGAGTAAATAAGTATATTGTTTTTTATACATAAAGCTAGAACTCCTTACCTTGTCTTGCTACACATCATAAAAGGAACACATTTGCATTACGGCGTCAAGGCACTGTTCTCATGTCCCAAGAGCTTGCACCGAGTCATGCAAGAAGGATTTCATATGGTCTACGGCTACGCCCTAGGCCTGGAGCCACCTGCAGAAGGAGCTTCAACTACAGGACAACTCTAAGTTCAAGTTTTTTATGTTGTGTTTTATCAAATTTTAAGCTTCATCTACTATCCTTTTTGGCCAGGTCTCTCTTAAAGAAAGAGATGTTGTGCCAATGTAATCTCAGGGGACTCACCTGGTAGAATCGAGGTAAGATAAAAACGTTCCTATGCATACTCACGTCTTCAAAGTCTTTCCCGACCTTTCCTAGGGCGTAGCCTTGCATCTCCACCACAAAGCGTATAGGAATGTTGTAGACCTTCTCCCTGTAGAGCACGGCCAGGGTGTATGGTTGCCGGGGGTCCTGGGACGAGCTGGGGCGTATGAGGAAGGTGCCGTCCTACAGCAGGACGGAGCAGAACAAAGACAACTGTGATGGATGGAAGGAGGCAGGGGGGAAATTGGATTAGGGGAAAGAATAACAGAAGGGTGGCATGTAAAGGGTTGCTTTGGAGGAGGGGAGAAAGAGGGAAGGAAGGATGGAGGAAATTAATAAGGGAAGTAAATTAAGAAGGCCAGGGAAGAAAGAAGGAAAGCGAAGTGCACGCTTAAGACATAGGCTGTGTTTCAATACGTGTTCCTCATGCTCAAGCTTAGAGCACCACCAGTATCACCAAGAAGGAGCAATACGGAGTTGTAATCGATAGAACAGGACGTTGGTCAGTGATTGGTCAGGTCATCAGCAGTCTACATTGACTTTGATGATGCTGCATCATTTAGGTCGACATGGACTGGTTGATGACCTGACCAATCACAGCCTTTTGACTTCGTAGCAAATCACGTTTGTTTTTGTTGCCATACAGTGGCGTGATATGGCAATGTAGGATGGCATAGTTTGAAGGATCATTAAAACCCTTCCTGCTAGGTTACACTGATTCTACAACAGTGGGACAACAATGGAGATCAAGGAAAACATCTGGAGATTTAGCAGGAAGCGTGAGGTGAATTGAGAAGGAATAACAATTGGAATGCAGCCACAGTCCCTTCATAAAAAGGGCACAAAGGAGTCCTATCATGTGATACCTTGTTAATTCTCAGTAGGAGGTCCTCAGCATGCTTTCTCTTAGAATTGCCAGTGAACCACTCATTGTCCTGTAATGTATCCACATGTCAGTTCAACAGCAACACTTTAACAGTCAAATCATATCAAGCTCCTACTTTTGAGTAATACCTCATTGCCGGTCGCTTTGGTGGATTTAATTCCAGTGGAAGATGCAGTGGGGAAAAAGATATACGGATAGGAGATTCAGCTAAAATAAATATAAAAATATAAAAGAAACAAGGTGTTGGCAGTCTATTTTATTAAAATATAAATAAAAATCAACCTCCTGAATTTTGGTCCACCGTTGGGGGAGACGGAGTTCTGAAATGAAAACCACAATACCGGCAAACTCAGAAAACGTAATTAATATCACGATAGATAAAGGCTGTATTATAAGATATTCCCTGTGCTTCTTTAAGTGTATTCATTTTTATATATACGGCCCTCCTGTCCAGTCATCTAACCCGTCCAGTCATCTAACCCAGGTTGGGACTCCTTCTGGCTGGCTAGGACCAGTGGCTTCAGTGGCCGTGGTGGGGCCAGTAGGGCCAGCCTCTTGCCATCAGGAGCTGGTGGTGGAATTCATTTTACATTCTCTTATATTGTTGACATTTAGTAAACATTTAAAAGGTTTGTGTGAGTGCTTTAGCAGAGGAATTTTCTGCCCTTTCACCTTGTTTCATCTCAGTGACGGATGGTGTTACAGAATTCTGGAAAGAGCAAGAAAGAGAATTCCACATAGAAATCTGTGTTTTAGGATTGGCTTGTATCACAAATAAAACACATACACATGCTTTAAACCAGCAAGACTGTACTCTGGTGTTTGGTGTCCATTGAAATAATACAATAATTTGAATTGGAAATCTAGAAGATTCTCTTTGGCGTAACCTATAGTGAAATAGATTAGTAGTATGTGGCGGTGGCTCCACCACAACCTCTCTGGCAGAACAATCACTTATTGGTGAGAAATTGCTCCTTTAAATGATAGCTGTGCTGTTTCAATATACAAGTTGCTTACATTCGTGGCCCTGGGCACAGGAGGCTTCTTCCTTAGGATTGAGAAGAAGAAGCTAGTCTTTAAAGTGGCACAAAGATGATCAGAATCTGCATAGCCAATACAGAAAGCTAACCCTAGTTGGAGTAGACTGATGTAAAGTACCGTAGGTGAGGTGCACTTACATGCAAATTGGTGCCATTGAACTGATAGTAGGAAGCAATCTCATTGGTCCACGAGAGGGCGAAGGCAAACCTGAAACACAAGAAGAGGAAGAAATTGAAATCGCCATTGGGATTTAAAAGATCCAATATGGTGTATACTTTGTATCGATAAGGTCCTTCTGTTCTAATGTCTTGTTGCTATGGTATGGTTGGATGGATGATAGTGGGAGAACACACAGAAACACACAATCTTGCTTTGAGTGCAGTGAAAAGCATGACATGAACTGCTATTAACTAACTGTTTTACAGTTTTTTTACTTTACTGGTTTTACTTACTTTATTGTACTTTTATTTCCAGGATTGTAAAGAATATTAGAGCCATGGGAACCGACTGTCACATGCATTGACACCACACCACAAACGATATTACTACACTCGTACAATGACTAAACGGGATGAATGCTTACCTGCTGTTGGCTTGAGATACATGCCATCACTGTCTCCCTGAAACACAGGAACACAAACTTTGACACTTGGTAAAAAGCTGAGATAAAAATCATAGAACGGTTCTGTTCTGTTTTGTTTTGTAGCGTCAGACTCACCTGTTCTTCATTTGGATCTACGTACACATCTGAAATGCAAAAAGCAACAACATAAAGCTATCGAGGACTTTACCGAGTTAAACATAGTAAAATAACCAATTAACCACAAACCTATTCAACCACCCGATAACACTTAGTGAAGTAGTCTTTGAGTCTGTTTATTTGATTGGCATGATGGAAAAAATATTAACTTCCCTAGCAGATATATAGCTCTAGAAGTGTGTGGTTAACGGTAATCATTGTCTCATTCAAAACACATTAAAATAAGCCTTCCAATATTACAAAGAACTATCAATGTCATATCTGCAAGTAATAACATTAACACATTTTCAATGTAAATATGTTCAAAATAAAGTGAAAGAGGAAATAATAAATAAAGAGGAAGGATATTTCTGAACATGTATGTTAAGTAATCCTTACAAATTTGATTGAATAGAAATAAATATAAATCCACTAGTTTTCTTTCAGATGCATGTAAATGGGGCGTAGAACCTTTATGGTTCTGCATCGGGTTTTAGTGAGCGGACAAATCACAGCCCTTGCGGCTGCGTAGCCTCAACCGAAGGCTACAATTACAAAACGTCAGGCCCTTGCGGTGGACGCAAGGAGGGTTCGCAAGGACGTTAAGGTTAGGGGTCCGTAACCCGTGTGAACGTGGGACCATAATCTTTAGTGGTGACAACCTTCCTCTGTGTCTGGGGGCAGGCCCGGGGGAGGGGCCCTGGGGACAGGAGGGGGGGGAAACTTTGTCAGGGCACTACTCTTCCCCGGCTTCTCCTGTCTGTCCACCTCAGGAGCTAGGAAGGGAGAAAGCAGAAAAAGTACACTGATTAACGTGTGGCTGGTAATTCATTCTATGTTTCACCTAGAGGAGCTGGTGAACCATGATGTTGACTTACGTTTGGCGATGCTGGGATCGTGAAAGACTTCGGCCTCCCGTTGCGGCAGCTATTTAAAGACAAACAGAACAAGAGAAAGTCGTAAAACACAATCAGGCGTTTAAAGTAAGTAAGTAAGTAAGTAAGTAAGTAAGTAAGTAAGTAATTAAGTAAGTAAGTTTAAACAGGCATCCAAAATGATGTTGCAGTTTACTGGCAGGCGTGGCAGAAACAAAAAGCCCACGGAAATCAAATGGAATTAAATGGAATTGAAAGCAAAAACAAAGTGTGTGTCTGCTTTTTCAGTTTCCTGAAATGACCGTACCAAAACTTTGCCCGTCGCAGTCAGTTTGGTTGGCCTGGGCGGTGGGACGGCTTGTCGCATCGGAGGAGGAACCTGTCTCTGGGGTGGATCACATTGTCTCGGGGGTCTCTGAGGTTGGGCACCTCGTCTCTGAGGCTGGATCGGTTGTCTGGGGGGTGGAGGAGCTTGCCTCTGCGGGGCCGACTGATCGGACGAGTGGTCTGCAGGTGAAGGCCAAAGGTTAAGGTGGTAGCTAGCTTTTCATTGCATTCATGGAAACGTTTAAAGATACAGGGGGATGACCGATCATTAGTTGAGGGTGGGGAAATCTTCTAGAATCTAGAGCATTTGGGGAAAAAATTACATGGTTTCTTCGGACAACTATTCGGCCCTCTTCCAATTTTAGTAGTTTATATATGGAAGTATTTACATTGGACCTAATCAATGTGTGACACATGATTTTTACAAAAGCTTATTATTATGTTATGAGTTACGTTAAGATTAGTGTAAGCGTAGTGCATTGTTCTCAGTACTCCCATGCTGTGCTGATTGGCCAACAGCCGGCTAAGTTTTCCTAAGACCACTTCGCTGAAAGCCTTTCAAGTACTGCCATTCTAAACTCACTTCAGACCACAGCAGCCTCACAGCTTAGTTTGCCACACACCACCCATCATATAAACTGGATACACGCAGCATATCTTTGCCAAACCAAGTTTAAAAAAACATGTAAACAACGAGCGAACAAAGGAAAGTTGTATTCTTGTTCAAATGTTATTCTTTTTTAATTTTGACCATTTTAAAAATAGAAATAGACTAACATTAAAATTGCACAACAATAACAATCAAACTTGCCCTTCTGGCATTTGCCTAAATGCCCTGATGGCCAGTCCGTCATGAAAATGATCAGAGTGTAATTTGAATACCCAGGTAAATTAAATCCATATCGCCTGGTTGTGTCGAGACTTTGATGGCAGCCCGCTCGAAGGGGGGGGCTTCGTACATGTCTCCCTCATCCTCGTCCTGCGCATGTACATTAATAACATTCATCATCACCATCATCCTCATAATGGAGTTAATATGGCAGATGGTTGAAGAGTAAAATACATTAATTTAAAAAATAACTAAAAAATAAACACAAATCACAGAACATACGACTTACAAAATCCTCTTCTGGCCAGCTACTCTCTGCATTCTTATCTGTTTGTGTGTGTTTGTGTGGTTGTGCATGCGTGTGTGTGTGTGCGTGTGTGCGTGCGTGCGTGAGAAGCAGAGAAACAGAGAGAATCATGTAAGCACAAACATGGATTAGTGTCACACAGTATTTGGCTACAGAAAATGTTTCTACAAATGAGAAAGATGGTAACGTGACAACATAAAGCATTTACCAGCAGCAAACCCTCTGAGAGGAGCTGGGGGTGGAGCTGGGGGGCCATTGGGACTTGGGTGAGGAAGAAGGAAGGTGAAATCCAAACATTAAAACACGTCTTCATGTTACTCTCAACCATTATTATTACTAAGACATGTGTGTCTGCTTTAGTCTGGACATCTTTCTAGCCATCCAAGGTCTGGGAATAAAAAGATGGCTAAGAATTAATTAGGCATTTCAGTTATGGTTAAATGTAATGATTATGAATAATTAATTATAAATGATTATTGTGGAAAAGCTATATCACACTAAGTTATAATATGTAGTAAGTACTTACTGGTTTTTAAATGCTTTGAAGAAGGTCTGTAAAACACAAATGTTAATTTAACATTGGCCCAGAGGGAGTGTAAACATTGATTAGACAGATGAGCGGAAAGATGACGAGAAAAGATATGATGTACGTGTACACAACATGTCAACCAGTGATTTGAATTGACGTGTCATTTGTCATCATTTAAATAAGGTTAAGACATTAGTCCATTATTACATTACCAAGACCTCAAAGTCATTTGTCATTGGTAGTTGGAAGTCACAGTCCCTCTGTTGCAAGGCCATGAACACATTATCTGCTCGCCGAGTCCAGTTTTCCAAATTTGGTTATCAGAGCTTGGTGAATGGCGGCTTTGTCTCACCAGTCAAACAGAACAGCAAATGAGTTATCATGTATCCACCAATGGCTCTTTGTTGTCACAGTATCGACCTTAAAGTGCAGCATAGTTACCAGGCATCCTTTAATATAGCCACACAGATGTGTGACTTAACTGTATTAATGAATAACTCTGACTCTGCACGTCAGTAGTAAGTGATGTACGACTAAAGCACATTTTAAATAATGTTATACAGTTATCAATATCGATAACTCTATTTTTAATCAAATTTAAGGTGTTTGTGGAGTTTGTGGGGCTGAGTTCACTGTAACTCTATTTGATCCCCTTGAGGGATCCAGATGAAAGCACAATAGCAGTTACACATAAGGAAGTGGAGATATATATCTCCTTGCCTACAAGGCCACTCATAATCAGAGTGTGAAGTGGAGGAAGTGAAATGTAAATTATCAGAGATAGTCAGGGCGGAGCAGGGAGTGGAGGGGTACAATTTATGTTTAACTTTTGACCTTATGTTTTTTTCCTAGCCTACTTAGACATACTACCTTCTTATAGTTAACAGGGTCTTAAGAATACAACTGAGTGGTGCTCAATTCACAAAGATATATATCTTAACATGGTAAAATAATATGTACATACCGGTATTAAGTTAAATTATACTGTATATATTAACTAGAAAATGTAATCCTACGCATAAGGGATTACTGTGCATAGAAATGCCTGTGATCTTTATGATCTTTTTGCATGTCGCTTTGGATAAAGGCATCTGCTATGAACCATAACCATATTTCAGTTAAATTCAGTTGAGGGTTGTATAGCCAGTTAGTTAGCCAGTAGTTGAGTGTGGATGACTTGAGTTATGGTTGGACAGAAATCAGACACTGCACATAGAAACCATCAACTTCAGTCTCTTGTCTTCTCTTAATTGCACAACCTTTGAACAATTATCTGTTCTGTGGGTAAGATGAGGAAGGTAGTTAGATATGCTTCTTAAAATGTAAACCAGTCAAATATTAGAAAATGCATTTCCTGCAGAAAATGCGGTGAGTGCTGTAGTACAAAGAGAGGTTGAAAATATGTTTTAATAAAGCCACATAGATTAAGACATAAAGAAATGTTGAGTTCAAACGTCTAAATGGAGTAAACAATGTAAACACACCATTTACATTTTTTTGAAATGGTTGGAAACAAATAAAGTGACAGCTGAATGAAAAGCATTGCTAAAAATGCAGAAATGTAAAATGATTGAAGTGAAGAATCTGAAAGGTAAAATGTATTGCCCTGCACTGCTGAAAAATCTGAAAGGTCAAATGTATTGCAGTGCACTTCTGAAAATCTGAAATCGAAAAGTGACTGACACTAAATTGCATTACCTGAAGAAGCAAAGTGCTGAAATACATTGTTTCAAAAGCTGGCAGCTAAACTGTAATACTGTCAAAGCTGGAAGATAGTAGTAGTAGTGCAGTGGTGATTTCTCTAAGACTACGAGTGATTTCTCTAAGGGAAGCATGGCTTCCTCTAAAATGTCAAAAATTAAATGGTCAAATATATACAATTTATATATATATTTTTGTCAATTTCATTGACTAAAAATGTGTTAGAACACAACCATCTTGAAGACGAGTTCGTTCAAAATCTGCTGCTTATCGCAGGTCGACTGACTAAATTTCCTTCCCATACATTCCCGTAGTGTCACAGTGCATTTGCCTGTTGAAGCTCAGTGACTTCAACAGCTCCATCGACTTCAATGGGGCTGGATAGAACAGCTGTTTTTACTGCGTCGAAAGTGCAACGTCATTGGATAATGCTGCGATTACGCTCAGCGTCTCTGGGGGTGAATGGAAGAGTGGGCTGGCCTGGACACTGGGCTTCTGTCTGATGATTGGAGGGTCTGCGAAAGACTGAGTTACCAGCAATTTTGAACGATAAAACGTTGCCGGAGCTCTCAATCCCATCGCAGATTTTGCAACCTATTTCTTGATATTTGCTTGGAAAAATTGCTACATTTTCATCATACATTGCATACACTTATACACACAATTCCTTGTTTCAGTTTAACAGAATTCCCACATTTCCTTTGAGTTTAATATAGTTTTGGTAGTTGGCCAACACTTGATTCAGGGAGCCTGAGGTCTGAACTTCAAGTCCTGTATTCAGATCAGGGGGACAGGGGAAAGCTGTGTGATTTATTGGTGTTCCTTAAAGACATGGAGTTGGACAGTACAATGCCTCAGCTTTACAAACTGTTCTCATTAGTGGCAACAATTTGAGCTACATCTGCAGGTGTAGAAATGAACTTCTCCTGTTTAAAGCGGCTCAAGTCCTACACATGTAAGACAATGGGCCAAGGCCTTTTAAGCAGCCTAGCTCTGCTGGCCATTGAGAGGACACTGGTCACTGGAAAAGACAACTAGTTGGTATGACAGGGTCACAGAGCATTTCCTTGAAAAGGAACAGACAGCAGAATTTACATATAAATAAATTGACAATTTATATGATGTAGGCCGGAAATGAGCTTCCCCTCTTTGAAAGACCAGCAGCCACCACTGTAGTAGTGGTACTAGCTGAAGTTGTAGTAATAGTAGTAGTAGTTGTAGTAGTAGTCGCTGAAGTAGTAGCCTAGTAGTCACTGAAGTAGTAGTCGCTGAATGAGTAGGTAGTAGCTGAAGTAGTAGTAGTAGCTGAAGTAATAGTGGTACTAGCTGCACAAACGATGTGCCATATGAAAGATATGGTATTGATTGATGTTTGTAGAAAGAATTATAATAATCCTTGAAGTTATTTTTAAATCCAGCCGAAATTGAATGTACTTGCCTAATGCTAGTTTTTCCAGCCTCAAATTGGGCTGGAAAAATCGCCCAATCTGGCAACGGTAGGTAGTCAAATCAGCTGCAAAAACTGTCCAATCTGGCAACACTGCCCATACGCTCCTCCCTCAGCGTAAATCAATGAGACCAACGAGGCGGACATGGAACTTAAACTGTGATTATGAAAAAAGTATAAAGTTAATCAAAATTCTGTTTTCTGTTTTAATTCTGATTATTGAAGATAAATGTATCTTGATTTGTTAAACCTTTGAAAGAAAGTTAACGATAAAAAAAATTGACCAAGTTACAAAATCTGAAGTAGCAATGGTGCGTTCAAAGCACTAATATGATGGGAACATTTTTTCGTGACGTCGGAAAGTTCTTCTGAAGGTTACCTCATGACGCTCTGATGATTCTACTTCCATTCGGCAACTGATAACAGATTTGCCCAGTTGGTGACGTATGGTTTAATAGTGATGCGCATGAACATGGCGGAACATGAACGTTTACTCATTATAGAGAATAAACCATCATATCACATACTTTACTATTGATTGACATTGTAACCGTCTGTTGGCATCCACTTTGCTCAGTTTTAAATGTTATGTACTGGTAAACCAGCTCTAGATAAGGGCTAGTGTAGCCTTCCATACAGTGGCAATACAATGTGCTTAGTTATCATACATAAAAGCAAAAGGATAGGCCTAGTAGGCTACAAGGAAATAAAGGCGTGCCAACTTGAAACTGATACTACTAAGTTCTGTTTAGCTCTGACAGATTTTTATCGGACAAAAAAACCCTACTGTGAAAATCCTTTAGATTCCGAGCATAGTGCACATACATGATCGCTGCCGAGAACACGCGTAATCGTGAACGTCATCACTGCCTAACTGACTCGTTATGACCAGGGGCCATGAACGCGCCACAATAGTGTCGATGGGCGGACGGGGCTCCGCCGTCCTCCCATTGACTTCCATTGTATATCTCAATATCTCAAAAAGTATAAAGTTAACAAATATGAAAAAATCATTGCCCAGATATATTGACCTTGAATTGAATGGAGTCGATTGGTTTGGTAGTTTTGGCCACATGAATTGCCGGATGAAGAATAACGGAAAAGGGATATCAATATTGTGCATTTCTATGCACAATAATAATAATATCTTTTTTAATACAAAAAATGCTAAGGCTGGGGACCCTATATAGGACCCTAATTCAAAACTAATGAATATAATTTAGGCATAAGGTTGGTTATGTTGATAATGTGTTCACGATCAGTCCAAAATAAAACCTACATAGGACTTGTGTGTAACACAGAAAATCAATCACGTTTTGTAAATATAAAATAACAAGCGATAAGAATCCTAAAGTCTACATTACCATCGTTGTGATTAAGGTCCTCTTTGTGGCTCAAGCTACGAGCAATTTCCTAAATGTTGTTGTATTGCAGTGAGTAGTCATAGGATTAAAACAAAGTTATGTGTAATGTGGACAGATGGGTACTCGGTAACTAGGTAGGTGGAAACAGCTCAGACTGTTTTCCGCTATCTGCTATTCGCTGGCTATCTTGTTAGTTTGCATATAGGCCTACAACTATAAATACCTGCAAATGAGCGTTATTGACGAGAGAGGGCGGGACTTTCAGGTGCATTGTACGGGGTTTAGCGGCGAGATAGAGGGCGGGACTTTCAAGGGGATACTACTTTCCGTACATGTTTCGGATGTTGCTTTATTTGTCAAAACTCAATATGTATTCTCCTTTCCGTTGTGGTTTTAGTTGTTTTCCTTCTCGTCATTTTCTCATCCTTCACGCTGGGGAACTGTTTACTGGAATACACACAACTCACACGAACTAAGAGACCGGAAATTGGTTGCAACGGACCGACATAACGAATAATTCATGATCCTCTCCGAGCCAACGTTCGGACTCAGAGATGTGTCGTCTGCGTGGCTGGCGGGTACTAAAAGGAACAACATCCTTTTTATTTTTGACCAAACCAGTTTTTACAAAAGTACAAAGATAATCACAAAATGGAAAAGTCTTGAAAATATCTCTATATAACTAACCACACATTTAAATAAGAGAGGCAGAAAAGAGGCAGAAAAGACATACATTTGAGATTGTTTATTGTAAATTGTTTATTGTTAATGATGACGAGATAGGTTTTTCAAAATATGACAGAAGTCACCATAAATAGTTACTACACATTCAAGTTTATACAAGACAACATAAAATACACATAAATATTAACTTAAAATACTAAGACACAATCTTCCTGTAATCTCTCACAAAGTATAACCATCTGATTATGTTAAAAACACATTAAGATAATTAATTCCATTAATATAAAATAAAAATACAAATGTATGTACATGTTACAAACTCAAGCTCAACTCAAATGTTTTTGGTACTGCTTCGAGGGTAGGAGACTGAACCATATGGACTCTCAAAGCTATCTTCTTCTTGTGGATATAAACACTGTGTGCAGTCTACTGCTATAAAACATATAAAAAGCACTGCTTATAAAAACATAACAGAAAGCTTTGGCCCCATAGGCACTAAGAAGGGAAGGGGGGAGATATATCCACTAAAGCCTCTGAGCCAGCAGAGCATCGTAAGATTACCACAACACACCAACAAGGGGACACTGGAAGCGGTACATAGCTAGAGCAATAACTAGCAACATATTGACCAATAAGAGATGGCCAATGAGTCCTGGGAAAAACAACAACTTAAAAATAGGTAAGACGTAGAATGCCTATTCCTGGGTTGTACGTCTGGAGTTATTGAAGCAAAGGCCTCAGCAAAATTCTTAGCTCTTAGAAATTGACTTGTGAGTCAATGAAGTAAAGAAGTATAGTTAATGGGGGCCTTAAACCTTTTCATCTAGGGACCCAAAAGACAATTTGTCTGTCCATTCAGTCTGTCCTCAGAAAACTCCCTTTGTCTAACAAAAGGATCACCAATTCCAGTGTGCTCTGACTTGTGTTTCTCGTTCATTATCAACTAAATCGCATCCCATTTTTGGATTCTGAGTCCATAGTTGAATAAACTCTGCTCTAGTAGTCCATAGTCTCTGATGTGGCTGGCACATCAATGTGAAGTAGACACTGGTATGAGGAGAACTTTTGTTTTGTCCATAATATAAACTGTAGCTGGCAGAACACTATATTACCACCACCACAGCAGCAGAAACCACCACACAGAGTGGCCTTGTGGAGCACAGGACACCACACAGACAACTGAGGTCTTTGTTGGGCTGCTTTGTCTTCCTAGATAGGACCCTAGACTGCGATGAGTGGCCATGGCTCAAGGGTGACACGGGTCCAGTGTGGAACCCTGGGTACATGCGTGTACAACACACTCGTGAAGTGCCCCTCAACGCAGCAAAGCACAGATCAGAAATGTCATATCTGGCAATGTTTGTCACTTAAAACCCCCCCCAAAGAACTCTTATCTGTGAGTTTGTTTGTCAAACACAGTACCTCATTGTTTTTTATTTCTGTTCTCTCTCCATCTCTCTCTGTCTCTCTCTCTCTCATCTCTCTCTCTCTCTAAGGGCATATCTCTCAGACAATGGGCTCCTCAGCCATCTTGCTGCGGATCCAGTCCAGGTAGTGGATGACCCGGGTGTACACCCCCGGCTTGTCCTTGTTCCCACAGCCGTCGCCCCAGCTGATCACCCCCATCAGGGTCATCCGCCCCCCGCTCGGACACACCAGTGGGCCTCCTGAGTCTCCCTGCGCCCCGCACACGGAGGAGGAGAAAGAGACGAAGAAGAAGAAGAAGAAGAAGAAGAAGAAGAAGACAGTGAGGGAGCGGGTAGGGGAGGAAATTGTACTCATTGTGTCAAAATGGTGAGT
>OMLJ01090141.1:0-12864 GCA_900302595.1 Gadiculus argenteus
TGACAGAGAGAGGTGAGCTTCATGTCTCCAGCTCTGACGACGGGATCGAGACCTTAAGGTATGAGATGTATCGCATTTCTTAGACTTGTTTTATTCTATTCATCAGTTAGGTTTTGATTTGTTTTGGGTCGGCATATGCATACATTTCAGTGCACTCAATGTATTATAAAATATATATATGAAATTACATGGATCAATATTTTATTTTCTCTAAGGCGTGTGAGTCTGAATCTTTTTTTTTTAAACGACGCACAATTATTTAGTCGTAAACTGTAGTCCACAATCCGTCAAGATGAAGGCAGGTGAAAATTTCCATCAAAACAATTACCCAAGCTGTCAAACTTGTAAAAACCAGAAACCCCTGACACGGGCGGAAACTGAATAAAACCGGATAAAACCCCTCTGATAAGCAGATGACAGACATTGATGAAGTGTTTTCGTAGTGACTGCAGAGTCCCAGGGCTCATTCGGGGCCTCGGATCCAGAGCAGAGCAGGAGATATCAGATGCACGGCGCTGCTCTGTGGCGAGGGTACTGCAGTGATATTGCCCCTATTTCAGCACATGACAGTTATAGAAATCAAAGGATCAACATATATCTGATTGAAACCCCTTAAGAAAGGCAGAAGCTCCGTTTGAACACTAAAGCCAATTAGACATGATAGGCAAAAAGGAGGTTGAGATTTGCATTTCCCTCCATCGAGTGATGTGGATTTATGTCGCCCGGCGTTGATCTGAAGGGAAATAGAGATACCAACGGATGCAAATTATTAATTCAACTCCGCTTCATGCATAATGCTGAATCTATATTCAATTTAAATATTGTCTCTTAGTACTGCATCCACTTGCTCGATTATGCAAGCAAATTGTTGATTGTTTCACCGACTTCCAGATTAAACTTTTGTTTGCAGATAACTTTGCGTCAGCCGAGCTGTATTAATGTAGTCAATATGATTACGAGTGCTGTATTTACCCAGCAAAGGAAACATCGATGGGATCCGCCAAACACATCCATAAAGCCTGAGGCACAGAGCACATATGGAAATATTGGATTTATGTATTTCCAGATATGCTAGAGAGCAAATGGGTCAGGAAAATAGCAAAAAATGGGGAAAACCAGGGAGAGTGGTAAAGATATTAGTTTGAGGCGAAACGCAACCCTGCATCTGACAAGCAAATACGTTCAAGTGCGGAACAGAGAGCATAACAGTCGGGATGCTTTGATGAAAAGATTTCAATAAGAACCAGCCGTAGCTGTGGCAGCAGCGTGATGAGCGCTGCACATAAAGCTCATTGTGCATGCCAGTAAACGGAGAGAGAGAGAGTGGCATTTTCAGACGTATTTCTTGCACTTGAGGAGGAGGACTATCTCTTTCAGCGGGCCTGGACCTAGCCAGTGGGTCTTGCTCGGAGCCGAAGGTCCCAGGGGGTTGATTCAGCGGAAGCAGCTGAGCAGGATCGTATCACTCAGTATTCTATGCACAGCCTACAGCCCTGTGCATCACTTTATGATCCAGCCTCCACCCTTAGCCCAGCCAGGCTGGTCTGACGCAGGCACACTGCAACAGGAGAATTTAAAACCAGCTATGTCTAGGTTTTGTATTGTCTTAAAATGTATAGTTAATCCTTCTTGTTTGCTTTAACGTTTTCCCGTGGATGCCTTGCCTTGGTCCGGGGGACAAATGATCCGGGGCATATGCCGCTGCCACACAGCATCACACCAGCGCTACACAGCTGACAAATAAGGCAGCTTTTCCTCCTATCATATTAGGAATTTGCATAAGCAGACATGGGTGGTAATCTGAGCTGCAGAACAATCGACGCTGAAAGCCACAATAATGGAGCCCATCCAAAAGATGGGTGGCTGTTGTGAATGGTGATAGAAACAGGGCAGTATAGACGCTACAGATGGAGCAGAGCCTGGGAGACACGCTGGGCAGGTCGGGGCCAGCACCATGTTTGTTGATACTTCTTTTCAGGAGATAGATATGAACATCCAATGACCCTATACATGTATTGATGTGTCAGGTTGCATTTTATATAGATGGTGTTTATCCTCTTAATTTTCTTAAATTATTTTTATTGGAATTATATATTTGCCTGTGATATCTCAAACGAAAAATAGGATTGGATGTCAAATTTGTCTAACTGTCTAACTACTTGCGATGCGGGACGCTTTCCATGACAAATCTGACAATAACATGTTACATTATCTTACTTTGGATTCAACACAACACAAATGCCAAACCACAAACACCAAACACGGAACATATATAGCATCTAGCACATAGCATAGCACCTCTGTAGCACCCTCTTTCTGCGAAGGGTACGAACATAAGAAGGCACGGCGCAGTGGCAGACCAGCAATTAAAGGCACGGAGGAGCAAACAGCCAATGGAGGCTGATAAAGAGCGCGCTCCGCTACAGTCTCAAGCTGTAATTAGGTGGAAGTGCGATTCCTGTGTGACTTCAGCGCTGGTCTCAGCACCGCATACCTTTCAAATGAGCCCGTTGGGGTTCACCATCTGCTTTGGCTGCTCAGCACTTTCACACCACACCCACCGATAGCCCGTTCCAACTCATTACTGTGTGCCCATATAAGGTGAAGAGTTCACCCCTTCCTGCTCACCTCGGCTCGATGTTGCCGCCCACACAGATCCCAAAAAATCCCTTCAATTCGTCTCTGGGCATCACTGCCTGTGACAGAGTAATGTGAAAGCCACAGACAATAACATGCTGGTTCCAATGTGATACATTACACATAATATACAGCTCTACATACAGTAGACCCAAGAGCCGTATCCAACCATGTGTACGGCTGCTTTACAGCTTGTCGTTTCAACTCAAATATATTCTTTCAATTTTGTAAAATACAATGCCAATATTGTAGTATGTATGTGTTTCCTTCTCATTATTTTCTCCTCTCTTTTTTCTCGTCCCTGTCTGTCTGATCGCTGACTGACCTTTCTGCCCGTTCCCCTGGCTTGTCCTTCTAATCTATCATCAAAGACTTGTGTGTCTCCTAGGGCCAATCGTTGCTGGTCAGTCTGTGATCCCGGCCAACCAGAAGGCTTCATTAGAGTATAGTGTCTCCCAGAAGGAATCGTCTCCCCTAGGAAACCACTAACCCTGCTCAGGATCAATAATGTCCTTGCACACCGCTCCCTGCTGCCCACAGCTCTCATGAAGAGGTGAGGAGAATAGGAGGAGATTATCACATTCGCTACTGGCCAGGGTATTACTGATGGCAAAACTTCTGTACCGCAATATCAAAATATGGTATCCAAATTGAAATAATAGCATAAAAACCAAAGTTGAGGTCAATAATCCCAGATTAAAACTACAACACCGGTCTGTTGTGCACTTGTCAGTGCTTTTTTGTGAAACAGTTTAGGCTAACTAAACACTGAAACCTTAATCTGCATACATAACTGTAATTAGAGGTTTTCCTGATTATTTAATTAGCCACGCTTGTAATCATCATCCTTCAAAGAAACACAACAATCTATTTTTTCTTCCTGTTGTTCAACATGAAGTAACGATTACCCAAGCAGACACCTGGGTCAATGCTCCACCGAAACGTCAAGAGTGTGTCTCCGAAGACTAGCAGGCTAGTTGCTGAGTAAATGCTTTGTCAAATTGACTATTCTCAGCTCCCTGCTAGTTCCCCTCCCTCTGGTGATGTCCCTCATGTAGAGAATTGGAATTTTAAATGTTCACTTTTGATGACATTTGTGCTGAGGGCTCTGACGTAACGTTCTCTCGGTTGAATCAAAATGCAAATGAAGGAGTATGTCATGTCTGATTAAAAAAAACACAAATGTCTTCATTAATTAAAGCGTTCCTTCACTTCAATTTTGTCTGCTATTTTCCTCGCTGCTTTGAATAAAAACACTGAATGCGGCATGGTTTCATGGTGGAAGAAGACAAAGAGGAAAACTTTTCTTAAGTTCGGAAAGTGCTACTTATCACATAGTCTAGGGTCAAAACCTTAGTAAATGCGATGGAGATCAGCAAAAAGCACTAGGGTTTCCTAGTGATATAGACTGATAACACTTAGTATTCAATAATTACTGTTAATATCTAAGTCACAAGCCACAGCAACTATAAAATCTGCATTGCTGCAAAAATATCTCCCCCTCTGTGCTTTAAATTGTGCGGAGAGGATGACTTAGTCCACCCCTGCATGTGTCAGATCAGGGGTTTCTCACCCCTGATGCTAGGGTACCATTGGATTTCTCTAACTCAGGACTGAAGAAAGAGAAACATTAGGGGAACCTTGATCTTTTGGTTGCAAATGACTACCGCAGCGTAGCGGAGAGTAGATAACCATTAGGAAGAACGCTGAGTGATTGTGTTTGACAACTGTTTAGAGATAGCACTTCAAGGACTGCACACTAGATTGGTCACACAGAGTGATGCACAAAAACTCATTCATTTGAACTTGATGAACATATTTTTACAAAAAAACACAGCTTTACATCTGCAAAAAAAACAATAGATAGCCTTTGCATTTAATCAGATGCATAGGACACAAGAGGAGGAGGGCCAGCAGCTCCACGCAATCCTCAAATGCAGCATCAATGTCCCATCATTCTGAGGGAAATCAAAGATGAGCATGTTTGAGAGGTTTCCCTTTTGCCCTGAGCCACTGCTGACTCAGGTGTTTCCTGGGCGAACCCAACAGTCTGCAGGTAAATCTGTCAAGCACATCCCGTTTTCCAGCCTGCAGATCGACTTTCTCTGCTGCTGCGGCTCAGATGCTGACACACGTCAAAGTGTACTTTAAATGTTGCCAAAATGAAAGCGCACGGAAACAGCCCGCTTCGACACCGAACATCCCTGCATTACTGCATCACTAGACACGCACTATCCCTCTAGTTCTGCCGGTCGAAAAACCCAATGATCGACCTTACCGCAAAACAACAAACCACAAAAAACAAAACAGGAAATCAAAAGAACCCTAAAAGCGAACAAGCCAGCGTTGGCCCCCGATAGGTTACGCTAATCGCGCTCCGTCTGTTTTATCGCTTGGATCACGCTGACCCAGATTTCATATTTCACAAAATTCTGCTGATTTCCTAAAAGCGGGCAATTAAGTTCTCTTCCACCTTGTTCAGCGAGGTGCTGGATGTTACGGCAGTGGCTGCTGAGTCAGATGGGGTGCCACCGCTACGTGGCTAACTGCAATCTGGGGACACATCTCGGCACCGCTGCCTTCCGTGTGTGTGTGTGCCAGCTGCCTGCCAGGGGCCCGGCCTCATTAGGCGAATTACTGAGATCAAACAGAGCGGTCGAGCAGCAGCAGAAGACAGAGAATCCGCCCGGCGCCCCCTCTCGTCCACGAGCAGGGGATGAAAGGAGGCAGACAGTGGAGTGGATGCACCGAGAAGACATTGTGTAACTGGCTCAGAGTTTTTGAAGGGAGGGGAGGCTTTGATTCTGTGTCTATTATAGATGAAAAAAAATATGTGGGGCTTTGATGGGCCTGCGTAGTTCTGTTTACATTCCAGTTTGCTTGTTTGATGCTGTCAGGTGAAGGAATACAATCCCTATTGTGGTGCAATCGGGGTAAGGGGGTAAATAAGCCTTACACGTGTCGTCAACGTAGCCATGCTGTAAATGAATATTTCATATTTAGGAACCTCTGCAATTGCACAAATGGTTATAGAATGGGTTTCTTGTGAATTATGTGGTGTGTGACGATGGTGATTGACTTCGTAGTCATTATACAATACGCAGGCCATATGTTCTGGATATTTGGGGTGAACAAAGCAGTTGAGCCCTCGACCAATCAACATCTGCCGGCGAGGTAAATTAGATGTGGGAGAAGCATTCTGGGCAGGCCTTGTGAGCCTCTGATGGTTTGAAGGTTTAAAAAGCTAGTGGAACCGGCTTGTACATTCTGGAACGATCTTAACTTTCACTTTAAGACAAAACACCTTTGCCTGCCGTATCAGGATTAACAATGTAATAGAAGTCTGTTATGATGACAACCTATTAACATCAGCATAGACGCAGGCTGTCAGTGAAGGTGTCGTGCGTGGGTGTCATGGTGGCCTTGGGGGACCCCAGACCTCGGTGTGCAGGTGAAAGAGGCGGAGGCATTTGCAGGAATAAAATCACACAATTTCAGCTTTTGGATTTCACATGACATGATTCATTGGTTGGGTCAGCCCCAAAGAAGTTCATGACATGCCTTTGGCAGCTCAGAGATAGGTTGTCAACCATTCAGGATATTTGAGGATCTCCTACACCCTGGGGATCCCCCCCCCCCCAGGGATCCTATGGGAGGAGTTGTAGGAGGACGGATCATCAGGGGTGATGCTGTGGGTCATTTTTCCTTGCTTCGCACATTTAGACTAACAATGCCAGTGTGTATGACAATGTCACAATGTACACAGTCAGGCTTCAGGCGTATTGGACTCCATCTTGGAGGTACTTTGTCTTCCATGCTGTTTGTATTATCTATAGTTATATCAGGTTTTTTTCATTCAGTCACATAGACTTGGAAGCAAAATACATTGGTGGTTCGTCTGTGCTCGAAGGTTAATTTAAGTGTGGTTATGATTTCTAACCCTCTATTTAACGTTGCTATCAAAACTTCTATCAAACTTCAAACCAGACCTCTATGTGACCCCATAATTACGTATTCTCTCATGTGAACACCCCTTTTCTCTCACTTAAAGTAATGGGCAAGTTTATTCATTTCTAAAAGCCTTCTTTGGAAGCCCTTCGGAAAGGAAGATGAGACTGCTTCACCAAGGGAACTCGCGTATCTTGTCTAATTCTACCGTTGGGATAAAATTAGTGAATGATTCAGGTGGAGGTTGCAGCAATTAAGGCATTGCATTGGACTGAATCATTTGGGCTTGTCCTGCTATTACTGTGACGGATGAATGGTTGCATTGTCTTTAATGATGACTCACTGATTCATGTGTTTTTATTGAACGCTAGCAACTTTTACTTAGGATACTGTATGTCAGCGGCGGAATGAGTTTGAAAGTGGGGGTGCAACAAAAAAAAAAAGAGTTGGTTTCGGGCTGGGTTCCACAAGACAATATTGAAAATTCCAGCAGCCAACCAGCATTCACGCACGTTTTCATGTGGGATATTACAATATAAGAAAATAATATAATAATATATTTTTTTTAAGTATAACCAAAAAACTTTATGTTAGGTGCTGTGTAGTGATTTCGGGTGGTTTCATTCAAGCTGATTAGACTGCAAGTAGCGCCGGGCTCCGGTTTATGTGAAGACACGTAAGAGCTTCCGACCTCCGAGTTGTTTTGAAGGCGGCCTATGATCTATGACCGGGGGAGCGGAAGTGGTAAACAATTTTTCAACCATGTGAATGCGATAGGGACATCTTTTGTTTGTATTTTTAGTAAGAAGGGAACAAATAAATCGATCTATAATTCAAGACGCGCGTTGCCCGGATTTTTGCTGCCACTACATTAAGTTGAAAAATTGCCCTACGAAACGTTGGACAAAGAAAACTTGTGGATTGCATCTTCGATCTGTGCGTGGAAATACATAAGACTACGTTCTGCATCAACTTGCTTTCTTCGTGAGTAACCTGGCGATTCCATTGTCTTCAAACCCAGGTACGATCAGACATTAGGAGAGACTTTGAAATGTTTGATGGGACAATTCAAATTGCGCGAATGCAGGAATCATCTGAAGCGGATCATTGAGATCCCAACATGTTAATTCAACATGGACACTCTTAATAAGAATATTGCTTATCACAAACTAAAGACTTCAGTAACAGCATATCCTGCAATAATTCTACAAAATAATTACGACCCTGCAAACAAATAAATTACGACAAGAATGAAATGAAGTGATTCAATGAAGACGCTGTTAATTTGTATGTGAATGCGACATATGTATAGGAATGAATAAACAGACGGCAAGAATGAAAGAAATTAAAGAAATTAAGACGCTGTTTATTTGTGTGTTGATGTGACATAGGAAGGAATAATTATTTATAAGACGAAACAAAATAACTGAGATTATGTCTGAGGAAGGAGGTCATAGGCCCAGACACGGATGAGCCGCATTAAAGCAAATTTGGGATTGGAAATGGAAAAGGTTTAATTACGAGCTAAAATGGAAGCATTTCGACTAAGAGAGGATCTTGCTGTCACAAATGCCAAACTACAGGCCCTAGAAGAAATTGATCCAACTGAATCAACAAGAATAGCTTTCAGACCTGAGGATGGTATGAACGCTTATCTGGAGAGATATATGGAGAAATCACACAGAACGAGGAACCAATTTCCGAATCAGTGGAAAGCAGCAGAGTTACATGTACATAACGTACATGTCTGTGCTCAATTCTGTTTACGATCCTCTGGGATTCTTATCACCAGTGATGCTCAGAGGAAAACTGATACAGCAGAAGCTGTGTCTTACCAGCAGAGGCAGACCTCCTCACATTACGTTAGTGCTAGGAAAGTGAGGGTTGCCCCCCTGAAAGTGATCACAATTCCCAGAATGGAGCTCACCGCAGCGGTTTTGGCTGCTCGTATTGACAATATGCTCAAGAAAGAACTGGGTCTTCAGATCTCAGACTCCTTCTTCTGGACTGATAGTACTTCTGTCCTGAAGTACATTTTGAATGACACTCAGAGATTCAAGACCTTTGTAGCTAACCGAGTACCTGTGATTCGTGACCTGACACAGAAATCTCAGTGGTGTCACATTAAGACTGATCTCAACCCAGCAGACAATGTGTCTAGGGGAATGCGAGCTGATGCTTTTCTGAATGAAAGATGTTGGCTTAATGGTCCAGACTTTCTGGCCAAATGTGAAGCTGACTGGCCGAAACTTTCCACCGAACCACTGGTACTTTATGACAGTGACTCGGAGGTAGAAAAACTGTTGTGGCCTTCGCAACAACAGCCCACAAAGACCCTCTAACTCGCTTTATCGAATCCTTCTCATCATGGGACAAACTCATCAGATCTACAGCGGCTTTTGAAGTTCAAAGGGACTCTGAGACACTTGATCCAATTGAAAAAAGCAGGTATCTCACACAGTGCATCAGTTAAATCAGAATATGTGAAGGACAAGCAGCTATCCGACCAGCAACTTGTTCAGCAAGTTCGTGCAGGATTTTACAGATGCTGAGGATACAGATTGTTGCTTATGTTCAACAGAAAGCCTTCAGGGATGAAGTGGATGCCTTAAGACTAGGCCAAGCTGTAAGAAGGAGTAGCCGACTCTACAAGATGGATCCGATTCTTAATGATGGAATACTGAGAGTGATCACTTGTCAAAACTGATTCTGAACCACACCCACCATGTGGTTGGTCATTGTGGAAAAAATCAAATGCTTTCTAAGCTCAGAACAAAATATTGGCTTCTCAAAGCCAATCAGGCTGCAAGGAAAATAACCCACGATTGCACACTCTGCAGATGATGGCATGGCACTGCTATTCTCATACACATAACACCAGATCCCCCCCGATTTTGGGCCCATAAAAGTCAAGCGTGGCCGTAGCAGGGTAAAGAAATACAGAGCCTTGTTTACATGTCTTACCAGTAGGGCTGTACACTTGGAGATGGCTTACTCCATGGATACAGATTCATATGTCTCAGCCTTACGAAGATTAATCTGCAGACGTGGTCAAATCAAAGAAATTGTTTCAGACAACAGAACACATTTTGTGGGCGCAGAGTGAGAGTTAAAAGAAGCACTTGCTCACCTAAACATTAAAAAAATACAGGATTCAATTAATACAAAAGGCATCAAATGGAGTTTCAACCTGCCTTATGGTTCTCACCACGGAGGCGTGTGGGAACGTCTCATTCAAACCATAAAAAAAATCCTTCACTCCATCACAAAGGAACAGACCTTGGATGACGAATGTCTTCAAACTGCGTTGTGTGAGGTGGAGGCAGTTCTCAATGCCCGTCCCATTACAGTAACATCTGGAGACTCTTAAGATCCTGAACCCCTAACTCCAAATCACTGCTCTTGAAATGAAAACCCATTCTTCCACCTAGGCTCTCTTCCAAGCAGGATAGCTACTCTAGAGGAAGGTGGAAACAGGTTCAGTACCTATCAGACCTCTTCTGGAAAAGATGGACACAGGAGTATCTTCCGCTAATGCAGGAGAGACAAAATGGAATGAGGTCAAAACTACTGATCATAGATGAGACATCCCCACGAAACTCCTGGCCTATGGGACTTATCATGGAAACCTTTCCAGATGCAAAGGGCTTTGTACGGTGTGTCAAAGTAAAAACTCAGACAAACATCTTGGAAAGACTGATTATCAAGCTGTGTCTTCTCAAAGACATGTCCTGACTGACCATCTTACTGACCCAACTGACACACTGACAAACACCACACTACACTGCTAACAAACATAACATTTATTTCGATAAGATCCTGAAACCTACTGAAATCCTATACACAAGAGTATATCTCACTTTTTGAATGAGTAAAGAATACATATGAATCTGCTGGATACTAACCTGTTGATGTTTGTGAAAATGAAAAATTAAATGATATGATTTTGAAAAGGAGTATTGAATGGACTATCGAAAGGACTATTCGTTGGATTATTCTTTGAGGAAAAACTCTGAATTCCCCTTGTATAAGGGGTAATATTTTTGAAGAAAAAGAAAACCCTTTTTTGATGGACTTTTCATAAACTATTGCAACAAATATGTGGAGAAAAAAAAGAAAAAAAAAGGAAATGTGAAACGTGGATAATGTTACAATGAACTCTTGAACTGTGACTCCCGTGAATATTTCATGTTATGAATTGCCATATTATGGCCAATTAGGGTGTCATTTTTTATATTTATGTTTGTAAATTAATTTGAGTGATTAAGATTGATAACGCTATTGAATTATGGTTTACAATTCCGTAATTCTATGTGTGAACATTGATTGACCGCCGTGTTCTGTCTGGCCAATTGTCAAATATATTGATGGGTTACCTATGACCAGGGGGGGCGGAAGTGCCAAACAATATTTCAACCGCGTGAATGCGATAGGGACATCCTTTGTTTGTATTTTTAGTAAGAAGGGAACAAATAAATCAATCTATAATTTGAGACGCTCATTGTCCGGATTTATCCACTCTCAGAAGCAGCTGCTGAAAAGCTGCCACTACCCTTGTTGTGGGCAGAGGTCAAATCTGTACCTTTCTATGGAAATGTACTTAGTTCTGCACTTGCCATTATGAGATCAAATAGCACATTATCTGTGGGAGAGATGGTCTCTTCTCAAAACTGTCAAGCATCTGAACATGCATCACAAACAGTCAGGGGTGGAAGACCTATTATGCATCTTTTCACACTGTTGAATCATTTGTTAGGCGGTTGATGTAAAAGCTGGTTTATGCAAGGCTGATCGATACAGCCTTGGACTCCCCCATTCATATTATGCTTATCAATTGGATCTTTGAAAGAAAACGTAGTGTATCAGCTGACAGATGGGAATAGCCAAAGCTCACCCCTATAACAGGTCAATGAGTACAAAGTGCAAATCAATAAATATTCCTTTGCCGTTTGATTCTGAATACGTTACAACAATGCCTCATGTGTCCAATAATTCTGGCAATTGCATGCCAGTTCGGGCTTTATATAATATGTGTAGCCGCACATGTGCACATGACAGCAAAGGCATCAGATAGAAAATATGGTTCAATGCCGACACTAGTACACAAATGAGTACATACAAATATGCTTCAACCGCGATTCAGTGGCTTGAATATATAATCCAACCTCGAGTCACCTGAGCTAACGACTTTAAAAATAAAAGTAAAACACAAAGTCCTCGCACATTATAGAGTGTATACCCCGCAGAGATCCACCCATCCGTGCAAAAATCCACCCATCCGTGCAAAAAAAGCGATTTCCAGTTGACTGCTGGTATTGACAGCGAGTCCCAGTGAGGTTCAGTGGAGCAGGCAAGGAGCCGGCGGAAGAGACGGAAGGAGGGGTTTCATTAGGGGACCACGGTGGTGCACGCCTCAGGGGACAAGCCGGCCGACCCGCCGGAGTACTCCGTCAACACCGGGGTTCACAGCAGCAGGTCAGAACATTACATTGATGCAGAAAATTCCCTAATTAAGTTCTCACATGATTTTTTTACTCACTTAATTGATGCGATAATTGGGTCATGGTGGGGTACCTGGCTAATTACTTATTTGGAGGGTTTCATAGACATTGGGGGTGGTGAAATTATCTTTAAGAATATAAGCATTGGTGTCCACACCACTGCAGCAAGAACGGAAAATCAATTCATTTCTTGAGAAAAGTGACTTTTTCATCAAGGCTACTGATCGGAAAGATATCGATTGGTGAACTCACTACAACAAGTTAATTTAATTTGTACAGCCGCTTATATATTAACCCCTGCGATATCTCAAACCATATGTGGAGAGGTGGGGAGCTAGAGTGATCGAGAAAGAAACCATTACTGGTTTAATTAATATGTAATGATGCAATTAATCACCACACAGTGATTAATTACAATACATTGGAATAAAAAAGAAAAAGTTTTTTCTTTACAATAAGGTACACAGTTTACAATAAGGTACACAAAAATACCGAGGAACGAATGAGTAACGAATGATGAACGACCACGGCCCTAACGGGGCCCTAACAGGGCCCTAAGTGACAGTTACTCAGTAACTACTGAGGAGCTTTTTGAATCATTAGTTTACCATTCGTTTACCAGTAGTGAAGCTTTTCGTTTACCTTCATGTAAAGTAATGCATTATACTGAGTTGTTACTCTTTCGAACCATTTATTCACCATTAGTTAAGCTTTTTGAATCATTCGTTTACCAGTAGTTAAGCTTTTTGAATCATTCGTTTACCATTCGTGAAGCTTT
>OMLJ01090142.1:7780-25105 GCA_900302595.1 Gadiculus argenteus
TGTGGCCGATGGCTATGAGCTCAATAACCGTGTTCCTTCCAAGCACTCCACACTCCCTCTTGGAGGGTCTAGTGTTCACGTTTAACAAGGGAGTGTTGAGAGGATGCTTGTACAGTGTGTTGTACAGAAAAAAATAAATATATATATATAAAAAAATATATATAATAATACAAAAAAAAATATATATATAGGTTATTACACAAGTCACAGTTCAGTACGGCAGGATATTTGTCTGACGTATTTCGTCGAGTCAGCAGGACGAGACAAAATACAAAGACGAGTGAAATACAAAGACCTGTGTAATAAATTGATTATTATATGACAATTGCACAAATAAATCAAGGAAATAATTAGTATTCCACCATTTATTCTGCCGCCGTTCAACTGTCAACAAGCGTCTATAACCGCGCGCGCTGACGACAGCTGTGCCGACAGCTATCAGTTGTTGAACCGTGTAATATTGCTGTATATTTGAGCTCCAAAAAGCCATATTTGCACTCGATATCTTGCACGTCGTGAAATATATATATGCAGTATGAGGGGGAAGCCCAACGTCTTTGTCTCCCACTAACCTTTGTTTCAGGACGGCCTTGTTGTCCTCAATGGTCTGGCGGTCCTCACGGTCCCTCATGAAGATCTCAAAGGCCTCTTCTCTTCCCGTGGACAGCCGCGATCCTGGGGGACACAAGATGCATCGTGTCCATTGGATTAGGCAGCAGCGTCACACAGAACATCATCTAAAGGGTCACAAGGTACAAGGTTTGTCTTGTGAGTTTGCGGCCATTCAAAAGGTTAAAATCAACAAACTTTGGTAGGTGCTGGAAATGTCTTTGCGCAGATGGAATTGTGTAAAAAAAAAAAAGATTAATGATTTCTCTTTATGGGTTAAGCGTTTTAAATCGGTTCGTATATGTCTTAATGTAACTAGTGTTATTTTGGCTGGGTGTGTTTGAGTGGCCACTGTTTGTACAAAGTCCAATCAGAGGGATGCCTTTGGCCAATAGGATACAGATGAAACCTAAACAGTGGAGAACCGGGGAAGACAGTCCACCCCCACACGCTCATTGAAATCTTGTGAAATCTAGGAATGGTAGAAGATAGCAAAATCATTCTTTAGGATGGATTTCCCTACAGTATAGCTCTAGTTGAGTTTGTCCACCATTTCCAACAAAAATCACAGTGAACAAATGGATGAGAGACGGCAGCTTTGTTAGCTGCTTGAGTGGCAAAACTAAGCTACAAATAAACTAACTAAGGCGATGGAGGAATTTAATAAAATAAAAACAGAAAAACATACGCACACATCAGGTCTCTGGCAACCTGCCAACAGCCAGGAGCCCAGCGCAGGTGCAACAGCCTCTACACAGGCAGGATGATAACACCTGATTTCACCTTACAGATGAAAGCAAATACGTCATTTGCTATTTGTGCTACACAGAACGAAATGTAAATGAATGGGAGCGTTTCTCCACCTTTTTCGTGCTGCACAGAACACAATGTAAAGCAATGCATTTTGAATGGGAGCGTTTCTCCGACGTAACTCTAACCCTTACCCTACCTCATCATCTCATCATCAAAAAAAAAAGTCAGAAATACGTGCTCTGGGACACGATACATAGCTGAATAACGTTTGTGCGCATGAGCACAATATGGCGTGATACCGGGTTGGATATTTCACGAGCAATGCAGAAGCTTTGTTTGTGATACCTTGAAGTCACTGGCCAGTGGAAGGGATGTGACTGTATTACTTGCCTGTTTTTGAAGTTTCAAATTGTCCTACCTGGGTGTCTGTTGGACATGGCGTTATGAATAACTTCTTAAAAGTAAATCTGTCTATGCTACTTTACAATGCAAAAAGAAAGGACGTATTTTTCATCGCCAAGTGCTCGTCGTCAGTTGTACCGTGTCTGTGTGCTTACAAACCAAACCTCGACTTGGAAACAGCAACACATTGCTATTTTATTCTTGGCCCATTTTGCAAGGAAGGAAATGAGTAAAGAAGTGGAAATCTCTCCTACCAATCTCTCTCCCAGTAATGGATGCACAACTGAGGCATCACACAGTGGGTCCTGAATCAACAAGCTAAGCTCACAAACAACTTGGAAAGAAGTATTTGAGAAAATACATGAGGAGACTGATGGCAATACTTTCCAATAGTCAATTACCTTTTCGGCTGTGTGACTTTAAATCTGCTGCTTCTTGTGCTATTTAATGGCCTTCCGGATGTTCAATACTTCAGGAAACCAACATTGGCATGGTTTTATTGTTATGTTTGATAAGCAGTTCTTAAAAACTCTAGCAGAGAGAGTGATCAATCTTTGCGGTCAGATTAAAACCTTTTAATTTTTGGTCGGAATGAAGAAGGGACTTGAAAAGACGTTTGCGGAGATGTTGGTTCACACAAGCTGCTACAGGCATCTGACAATCTACACAAATGCATGGGTCAAGTAAAAGCGGTAACATTAACACATAAGTATTCCTTGTTTTCAAAGATGGAAAAAAGCATCTTCCAGTATATTATTGTATATAATATATATTATATAATATAATATAATATAATATAATATAATATATATATATAGTTTTAAACAGAATAATGCTGAACCTGCTGTGGTGCTCTGTGCTCTAAACATAACACATAACACAACATCTCAATCAGTACGATTTGTTTGTGTAAAAAAAAAGACGTTTTTTTTCCTTTTTCCAAGATTCATGGACCCGTGTAACAAACACGATGCGAGCTGGAGACGCGCGCTAGTGTCGGGTAAACACTGACATATATCACAGGACAGTTAGGAATTTAGTTCTCCGGGTATTTATGGAAAGTGGTGATTGGAAGCAGGAGGCATCTCGCAGGCTTACGTTGATACGGCCAACTTTAACAAACATGTCTCAAGGCTATCCGAGGAAAGCTCACCCTGTGCGCCTGTTGGGAAAGACAACATTCCACGAATAGCTGTCTGAAAGTGATATGACATCACATCGTGTTGTGCTAACATCTTCTGTGGGATAATGATATCACATGCGGCCGTCGCCAACTTTCCTAATTCTCCCTTTCCGTGCTGACAAACCGCTGACGTTTAACCCAGAATGGAATTTCCTCCCGACTGTTGTTGCTGTTTCGACAACAAATAAATAAACATCATCATCTTAAGCCTATGCATTTGGATTCAAAAAAATCAAAATGCATAGGCACTTGGGTTTTTTTTATACAAACGAGAAATTGGCAAACAAGAGGCAGGATTTTGTTTGATTTCAACCAGTGGGTTTGTTCATTTCATTCCCCCCATCTGGTTGAATATAATGAAATAAAACACTCAGTCTATAATAGATGTCCCAATCGAATCAGATTTCCATTCAGATTACAAAAATCTGGTTTGGCCATCGTCTGCTAGAATCATCATTGCTGAAGAAAAGTCTACGGCTTTCTGTACATTTATATGAAAATCTTGGTTTTATGTTCCTGTCTAAGAACAAGAACATCCTGTGTGTCTATTACTGCTATTAGTGTCCATCAACCACATAGAAAAGGCATTTTCAGTAGCCAGGAAGATATACTGTTTAATCCTGTGTGTGTGTGTGTGTGTGTGTGTGTGTGTGTGTGTGTGTGTGTGTGTGTGTGTGTGTGCGTGCGTGCGTGCGTGCGTGCGTGCGTGCGTGCGTGCATGTGTGCACACGCATGTATATGTGTAAGTGTGTGTGTATTACATATTACATATATAATCGGTACTTTCACATAATGGAAACAAGATTCCATGTAAAAATCAGAAGGATCTTGAGCCTTCTGAGCTCCAGGGCCCAGGATACAAGGGTCTGCTCAGGAGTAGCTTAGCCTAAGGAGCTATCCTATCTAGTATGCTACTATGTACCATAGACTTGAGAGTAGGACACAATATTTATCATGAATGGTTTTAATGAAAAGGATAGCATTATTACACACACATCTATACCGTTTCTTTCCAGCAGGCCTCAATTATCTATAAGCAAAGAGGCTGTTGGCAAAAGTGAGGAGGCCCCTAAAAACCATACATAAACATCTCGTGAGCCACTAAACACAGGGAAAGGATACATGTATTCCATTTGTTTTGAATTAACACAGGGAGAGGAACAATGAGCTCATGTCTAGGTAGTTGGTTGGTTTGTGTTTGTATAAAAAATTTAATAAAGGGCAGACAAGAGCTAAACGGTAAATGTGATATGGGCTAACTTGTAATTGCTACTTGTATTGGAAATGGCCTCACTGAGCCAACATTTGACAGTCAACAAAACATGCACCAGCTGCAGGCTGTCCTGCTGCTTCACTATGAAGGCGTAGTTTGGTGTTTAAATGCAAGTATTATGAAGAACTGCAGCTATTTTGCCAAGGAATACCACGTCAATTAAGTGAATGGGAAAAACATGGGACAGATTCCGTGAAGTTGAAAGATAAGACGCAAACACAGGCCGACATTATAGGTACTTTGACTGCAAAACAACCATCACTTTTTTATTCACCTCAGTAGCTGTTGAAAGAAAAGGTTCTGTCTTAACAGGTTGAACTGAAACATATAATTTCCTATGATCAATGTGCAGCTGGACAATGTATTTTTGGTCGACAGTTGATCCAATGGGAGAGTTTTCGTTGCCATGAACTTTAGTTGCAACGTAACAGAAAGAGACATAAAGAGATCTTTATCACGCGTGAGAAAAGCAGACATTCCAGAGTGGACTTGGGATAAGAATGAGTGTCAAGAGATTGGATAAAATGCACCTTGTGAACTCAGGAGTCCTTCCTTATATGCACGTAACTTGAATTCACGCAATGATAGGTATGTAAATAGTAGGAAAATATTATCAGTGACTTCCTCCATCCATCCATCCATCCATCCATCCATCAATCTATTCATCCTCCCATCTATCCATCCATCCATGGATCCTAATTTTCAAACCCTCTAGCTGAATCAGGATTGTAAGTGATTTGTTAAACCTAACAGCAATATCTAAAACCAACTGAATTACCAACACCATAGACATGTTGAATGTTCGATACAACTGACTATGGCTAATGACACTTACATGGGATCACACAAGTTGGACCTATATAATAGTAATACAGCCAACTACGGACATGCAATGCATGCTAATCCGTCTTTGCAATTTTGCAAAATAAAACTACAAAAGAAACTCATCCACATTTTCCAACTTGTAATGGTATATTCCAGAGCCACTCGGAAGTTTCTGGTGTTTTTGGCACTGTCAGGAATACATGAGGGATGATTCTACTGCTGTTCTGTTCACATATATTGCAAACTATCCTAGCTAACCCAAACATTATCCTTCCTATTTCTGAACAACTTATCAGCATCCCATTTTTCATGAATCCACGTGGCATTATGACCCCTCAGTAACTAATGTGTATATGTTTGCTGATAAACATGCCAGAGGCCTATGCAAGCGAGGTGTTTGCTCGCATCCCATCACGCAACAGAAATGTGTGATGACCGACCAAGGGAAGAAACGGCTCTGTAATGGTGACCACCATGTACGGCACTGTGCATGTGTTCATCTGTGCAACACACAGATCGGTCATGTTCGGATGAGCAACATCTAATCGTTTTGTTTATGAAACAACGCATGTGGTTGTATTTTTCCTAATGGCTCATGCAGAATCCAGTGGATTCTCATTTGTATAGAAGTAACTTTGCTGAGGATGAGAAGGGCCAGGGAATTGCGGTTTCTGACGATAAACAGATTATAAGTAAGCGAAATGACGGCACGGGGAAGTTTGAAGCGTCCACATGCAAAGAAGCCATCCCTGTCTGACTTCCTTAATGGGAATCTGGTCAGCAAACAAACAAATCAAACGTGCGGTGTGCTGTGTTGCCGTCACTCTTACGTACTTGCCCACTGCATCCGTCCGTTCCGACGCATCTCATTGACTTTGCATGGGGCGATCCCCAAATGCATTGTGGGTCCTTCAGTTCCATCGGCTCCGTCTCTTGCGTTCAGAGGTTGACAAAAATGTACGTTTTCAGGCTGCAACGGATCCGTCAGCCAATCAGGTCGCGTTATGTTGGGCAAAAAAAGGCGTGTGTCCCCCCCCTCCCCATCAGTCAGACATGCCTTCCGTCGTCCGTTGACGGACAGATGCAGCGGGCAAGCGGGGTTACAACAACGGTGTGCTGCGTCCACGTCAGAGCAGAGCGGCTGTCTCTCAGTCAGAGATCCACACAGATAGCGGCTATAGTGTCATGTCCCTCATGAAGAAGAGAATTGAACCCAAGTCGCGGAGAAGCCAGGGCAGCAGGGGATAGGGGAAGAAAGACAGAAGGAGAAAACTTCCCAGACGATGTTCCTTCCTGAATCACTCCCCCCCCATTGGAGGAGCTCTGCGCGTGGCACGTCGTCGATCACGGCGTTGCTGTAAACCAGCACTCGGCAGCACGGCCATCCATCACCACCACGCTCCTCGCCGCGCTCTCCCCGCGGCCCTGATGGATCACTGGGGCTCATTCACGCTGGACTCCCTTCAAATATGTGGGGGTCGTGTTGTCTTTAATAGGCTCCGCTTTCAGACAAATCCCTGTTTGCAATTACCTCTCCCGCTGGAGCTATTCCCGCACCGGGCATCATTACCCAAAAAACGTCCCGAAACGGAGAGGGAGCTGTGGTTAACGAAGACAGTAGCGCGTGTCTGGATGAGATGAGCCGCTGGCTGGAGCCCATTTAGCCCGATGGCTCCGACCACACTCATTATGAGGGTTCAGGTTTGTCATCACACACGCTACACTGCCCTTAACCAAAATAAAATGGAATGGGAAGCCAAATGAGAGCTCGCCACGGGCTAGACAGCGTCTTTAATAAAGCCTGGATGGACTTACGATGACCTCTCCCCACCTTTGGGTTTTGAAACTATGTCTTGGTCTGAAGATGGTAATCCAAGGTTAGAAGGGTGACAAGGTCACGTGATTAACATGTGACCGTGTTGAACTAGTGTATCGGTATCCTCTGTGCTCTCCACCCTCCCCACCCCGCGCAAGATTTATCATTTTGCGAGTGATTTCTTTACAAATACAGATACATTCAGGCATCTGCTAGCAATCTACTGGTTTATAGAACTATACACACAGATTTCTCCCTTATACGTGAAAAGCTTATGCTAATTCAATACTCCCGGTCAACACAAATACACAACGTTACTCTAAGTGAATCTCTATATAAACAACAGGTCATCTGCGGGACATGCAGCCCGTTAACTGGGCACGGGCTGCATATGTGCCCGAGTGTTTGCATTACACTCCTCTTGGATGCATGGCCGCCCACCCCGCCAGCTTTTATGAGCCTCAAGGCATCTGTCACAAGTTGCAGGTTCAGCAGAATACTGCCTGGTGTTGCTGTTCTGGAGCACGCACGCGAGCCGCCACGGCGACCCCCGAAGAGGAAACACGCTAATGCACGCAAAGCCCCGCGGATGACATTTTGTTTAGAACCAGGGGTTCACACCAGGGGTTCTGGAACGGAGCGAGACTCCCCGGGATGCCAGGAGATCCTCAAGCCCGGGGATTTGTAATGCAATCGAAAGAGTGTGTCTCAGGAAAAGACGACCTCAACCGGCACACACTCGTGACCGCGAGCAAACGCGCCGCTGCCGACATTCCAGTCGACAGAGATCACCTCTCTCGGAGCACGGCCCGCCACCGCCGGAGTATTCCCTTTCCCGCCTCCTGTGTGCAGAAGGTGCCATTTATTTGAAATCCGTGTTGACGAAACTGACAAAACGTTCTATCTTTAATGGTTTGTTATTATCACGGTGGCTTGTGTTTTACAAGTGTGAATTAGCTGCGGTTTCTATCGCAAAAGTGCAAACGTCAGAGCTGTGCAGAGGTTTGCACGAAGGAAACGCCTCACTGCCTTTAACCTGATAATGTGGCGTTTCATTAAAATCCTGTTTTATGAGAAAGGGGTTCAGACACACGGGAGATGTGCTTTGATCTTGACCCGTGCACGTGCGAGAAAATTAAAAGGGCTTTGACGGAGGCTTTCTAAGTGAGACTGACTGATACAAAATAGAAAGAGAAAAGAAGAAAAAGATCTATCCATGTCCCTCTGCATCGTGCAATCATCAGTCCTCCATCCTTCTCAGATTTGGGGTCATGGCTAAGGGGGACCGGCGGTTTGTGTGGACGTGTGGAGCTCTGCCTGGGCCGCAGTTGACTGCAGCGTCTGAGAGAAAGTTGAGCTTTTCGGAAACGTATTGTTTACTTGTATGGTGTGTGTGTGTGGATGGTGAAGCTTCATCTGAGCAGCGGTTTATTTAATACCCGTGTCCGAGGGTTAGGATTCCTGGACACCTATAGTATATCACTACAGTGTGTGGGATGCAACATCACTCATACGCTCATACACAACGAAAGTACTAAAAAAGTATCACAAAAAAGGTATCTTTCCTAGAACTCTTTAAACTGTGATGGTATTTATGAGTTCTCTTATCGGTACTCAGTCCTGGCCAGTCCAGCACCCAAATGTAAGAACTTGTACTGGTACTTGGTCTGAGACAAAGTGGAATGGGTGCAGCCTTACTATTTAGCTGAGCGGTGGCGTCCTGATCTCTGGTCTTCTCCGTCTCCTCCTTCTCGCTTATCGGGATGTCTTGCACAGCTCGATGCAAGGGAATAAAGTCTATTTGGATAACAGACATAACAGTGGCAAGTTATCGCTTCATCATCTCATCCAATGTAACTGGCCATGTCATTGTTTTGTCTTTCTTCTGTCGTCTGGCACCTAAAAATGCCACAGCAGACGCCGCTGCAGTTTTCTAATGAAGACGGACAGAGGAAGTGTCCGGAACATCCAAGGTGATGTTCCGGATTTTCCAGAGGCAGCCGCTTCCCGGCTCCAGCTCAATAACGGCATCATGCCTGCGTCTGCTTTAGTGTGTGCCCTTACAGGCTTAGTGAAATGTCACGCTCTGTCTCAGGGGAGCCAGTACAGAGAACAGAAGACTCCCAGACAAGACTCTGAGCATGAGCCTGTGTGTGTGTGTGTGTGTGTGTGTGTGTGTGTGAGCAGAGTGCATGTTTGTGGTGTAATTACGTCCACGTGTAGATGTGTTTGTGTGCATCCGATAGGGTCACATGTTTTACTTCGACTGGCAACATGTCATGGCGCATTAGGTGAACATGTTGCATTGGCTTTTTCTCCACACCATGAGCTTGCTAACTGCTTTTCTGTGTGATTTCAAATACCTTTTCCAGATATCACTTTCAGATGGCGTCGCATATGCATGTGGAATTACAATTCATATGTTTAAAATAAAACTCCCAATAAATCTCAATCATTTTAGCTGAACTTTTTTGGGGACAAAGATCTTGGAGAGAAACACATCCTCAAACTTAAGCCTGATGAAGTTCAACGTGTTCAGATCCAGAATACATATTAGCTCATATCAAGAGATGTCAAACATCTTTCAAACAAGAAATAGATTCCACTTCTGAACGTCGATACGCCGGTTAATACTTTTGGGGAAACAGCAAAAAAAAAAACGTGCACATACTGTAAAAGTGTGCAGGGACAATCTAGCCTACCTACCATATGGAAAACAGCTCAGGCCATATCTGCCTGCGGTTCAAATAAAGTGTGGAGTGTGTTTGATGCCCTTTGACAACCAGTAATTCACCGTCGACACATTAGTCTGTTCCTTAAAGCCCGTCTCCCTCATGAGATTAGAAGACATTTGGCTGCGGCCAGACCGAAGCCAGGGGTTGGTCGACGGATAAATGATTATGTTCCATCAAACAAAGTCAAGGAGTCTATATTTCCAGTGACAGATGACCATGTCTCGGACAGAGCCGCGGAGACGCAACACGGCGGAGACGGAGGGGACGCCGGTGGTAACAATGAAGGGGAGCTGGAGAAGGAGCGAGCTTTCCAATGAAACCAATATGGTCTTCTTCTGAGCGCCCCGAACGCCAAACCACAACAATTCCTAATTACCTGTACATGCCAAGTCTTTAAAAGACAATATTCACGTTGCCGTGGTTACCCCGTCATTGTTTGGTGGAGGTTATTGCCTCAGACCACAGTTCAGCAGGTTTTTCCATTATTGAGTTATTCAATAGCCCCCTTTGAGCTGATTAAACTCTTAAAAAAATATATAGCATATAGGATCTACAGGCATGTGCACATGCTATCTGCTCAACATGTTGTGGTCTTTTAGACACAGTTCACGTTTGTGTCCAGTCTTTTTTTCTCATCTGATCTCAACCCGCCGTTGGGCTCTGAAGAAATGGGAAAACCACAAAATAAAATCACTACATTCGCAAAATGTCCTAAGGTTGGCTAACTAACTAGGGTTCCATCTAGGTCATAAGTGAACATAATACTGGTATATTATATTGA
The DNA here is from genome assembly GCA_900302595.1 of Gadiculus argenteus. Taxonomy (NCBI): domain Eukaryota; kingdom Metazoa; phylum Chordata; class Actinopteri; order Gadiformes; family Gadidae; genus Gadiculus; species Gadiculus argenteus. Next base: position 18,158 of record OMLJ01090142.1, read on the forward strand.
TATTATACTTGGGGCATATTTACTTTGTGCCGTGTAATGAAATAAATAATACAGTATTAGCGACTTGAAGACAGTTTAAAGGGAAATCACAGTTTAAGGAGTATTTATCTATAAATGTTGGTGAGGTAACAATGTAAAAAACCCTCTTGCTATGTTGTGAAAATCAAGTTTTTTTACTCACTCTGGTATTTTGGATTATTACAGACATTCAGACCTAGGAGTTGCTGAAAAAACAACAACAACATAGTTTGATCAAAGAACAAACCATCATGCTACGTAGCCATTTAGTGGATGCGTTTAGCAGATACAAGTTGGCCATCCTGCTCAAGTGTGCCCACCGGTAGAGTGCGGTCTGCGGGCAGTGGGCTTCCAACCCAGAACCCTTTGGCTGGGAGTCAAACAGCCTAACCACTAGGCTAGACTTTCCTGAGGTAAGCATCGGTGGCTATTCACAATGAAAAATGGCTCCACTGCCACGTAATCTTGTAAACTAAAAGGACCGCACCAGAGTGGAGTAGCAAGGTTGTTTTTCTTCCAACCTCTCGCCATTAAAAACCAGAGAGCAAGAGGGCTAAATCCAGAGATAGGCAGGTCGGTAAACATGTGAAATCTGTACAACATCAACCTCTCCCATGATGTACTCCGTGACATCAGTGGGCGCCATGCCTCTACATCACAACACATCAAACAGTCCTTTGAAGGAAGCTCTGAGTCCTGTAATCAGCCACCTTTGGCCAGCATCGGCTGCAGAGGTTTTTTTTATCCACTATAACAGGATACATAAGACGTTACCAAGATAGATGACACCAATGGTAAACCAACAGCTTGACGTTAGCGCATTTAAACTAAACCAAAGGTATACGTGGTGAAAGAATAACACTAATAGACAAAAATAAAATGTACTAAGAAAAGAAAATAAGTGCGATTCCAGGAAGACGTTCTGGCACTCGCTCACATAGTGATACTTAAATACAATGAAGATGTGCCAGTTAAGTGCCACCTCTCTGTTCCTCCATGCCAATGCTTGGAATGCCTCCGAGCTGTGAGTGGTGAAGTAGGCTTAGGACTGGAACTCACACGCGCACGCACACACCCGCATGCGCATACACACAACTGCAAACTATAATCTATCCTAATCTGCAACCGAAAAGCCTAATTGAGTTGGAGACTGACGGATAAGAGATGGAAATTGAAATCAATCAACATTCATTTGCATTGACACACAGAACTGTTTCCCAGCTGGCAAACCAAAGTCCCCAGGCTGTTTGTCTCCTACTGCTGAAAATCACTTGATGATTTTACGAGATGTTCTTCCGCAAATCTGGCAGCAACAGCAGAGATGAGAAAATCACTATAGAATCATCTATTTCAATTTGACACAACTTGAGTGTACTACAGACAATGACAATTGTCTACTTTCGATGGGACTAAATATTAAGACAACAAAGAATAAATCAATCCTCAATTGAGATACATTTTTTAAAAATAGCAAAAAAAACAAAATAACAGCTTTAATCAAGTTCTACAAAGTTAAACTTGCTTCAGGGAGTAAGCAGGTTGGGGAGAGTTCAAAGTATTGGGTGTCGATTCCTCTGTGAAACAGCATGTCCCCGAACCGCCAACAACAAAACCCTCCTTTTTTTAACATCACCGGAACGTTATGTACGAGATAGTCAGTCAAGGGCCTTTCCACAGAGTGAAATTTGGCCTGCACACACGAAAAAACATCAATAATCAAGGCTAGCAGAGTACATCTGCTAACACAGCCGTTAGCATGCAGTTCGTTTTTTCGTACAGGGCTTCAGAGGGGCCTTTGAATTATGGCAATAAATTCCACTGCGTTATTCTAACCCAGGGGAATCAGACGGGGATAATAACTTGACGTGAGAGTTTATATCTGAAAATCACCAAGGGACTCTTAAGGGAAGCCCGGGGTGCCAAAGATTGTAAACACATTGTCACGGATTACTCGCACCGCATCCCGGTGCCAATTGTGACTTTCGCGTTAGCACCGGTCTGTCATGGATACATTGTAAATGGACTGCATTTTGTGCACATTGTGCTGTGGACACGCGAGCCAAGACAGAACAAACCTGCATGTTATTACTCCCCATCCTGCGTGTTCCACCTAAAGCTGGGAGCTCGTAGCCCCTGATTTGTTCTGGAACTTTCCGACCGACCAAACTCTCACAGCAGCAGAGATTTACACATACATAGCGTGCGCTCCTTGGGGAATCCTCCCCTCAACCCTGTTGCCCTACTGACTCACCAAGGGGTCAAGAGGTTGCGGTCATAAACACCAGACATCTAGGACAGGCGTCGGTTTAGGAAAATGGAGGCGCCCGCGTGCGAGTGACAGATATCGCAAAGGCAAAACCTTAAAGGGTTCCATTTCTATCTGAAATGGCTACTACTGCAGCAGTATGCCGAGAACAGACATTTACCAGGCGTTTGATGGACCGGGTTTACGCTCTTTACCAGACTTGTAGATGTATATAGACTCTGCATAAATGTTTCCCACACATGAGCGACCCCTGGATTAACCCTATTCCCCCTCGCTGGGAGGTTACATAAAACCCCACATGGACACAATGTGACTACCACTAGAATTATTGTAGGGGATAACTCATGCCTAATTCACCTTACCTTACCAAACCCCAAATTTGGGCCCTGTCAAAAGGTGCTTTGTCTTTTAAAGTGTGTTCCAAGAGGATGACGTAAATCAAAAAAAAGTTAAAGTGTGTTTTTGACCAGCCCTTGTCTATTCCGCCAGACTGCACTGTAGGAACACCGACGGTCCTGCTTAACAAATCTCCACACAGTTCTGTCTGTTTATTAGCCTGCCTCTATTGTTTTGTTTGTGCCGTTATGGTATTTCTCATTATGCCACGGATGTGTCATCGCTCTCTCTCCCCCTCTCCATGTGAGGTTCAATAATAGTTCCCAGGTGTCTCAGTGGGGGGAGGCTACAGTGGGCTAGCTGGGCACATCCCCTGCCTGTCCTGTGGTTTCTTCCTCCAAGGAGGGATACTCTCACATAATTAAGGCCCCTGGCAAGGTTGGTGGAGCTGGAGAGGGCGAGGGGGTGGGGGTGGAGGTCTATGGGACCCGAGACATGGAGATGACTGCATGTACATGGGAGGCAAGAGGCCATTACCTGGCGGATGTGGGCTTAGCGTGTATCGGCAATCTGGATGGAAGGGGGTCGTTAAACATATAGAAGTGCTAGTGCTGATGTCATGGCAACAGGCCGTAGAAGAGTACGTCTCACGCACACACAGACGAACCACCCCAGTGGAACGAGTGCACTGAAAACCTTCCTCAGGAACCCCTCACAGACCCATAATAAATAATGGAATTAATAGTTATGACAATATAAATAAGACCATCTGTATAGAGAGAACAGGTATGTAGAAATAAAGGTTGTTTTTTGCTTCTGAACACGCGATCCAATTGTAGCGTTTTCCCAAACAATGTGATTTTCAACGATATACTTATGCATAATGTGGAAAAACGTCTGTGTGTCATTCTGAAGGGTACCATGTTCATGTCTAATTAAGCCTGAATGCTCCAAAACAAACTCTGAGGAAGAATATCTTCATGTCCAATTTACTTTGGAGGGCCCACGTCTTTGCGGCCAAATCATCAAACAGTCATCTAGATTTTTCAGACTAATGTGAGATGATCTGATGAAAAGCCGCGGCGAGGAGTGAGGGGGGCAGCCATTAGAAATATTATCTTTGAAAATGAGGGATAACAACCAACGGCAATTATGATGAAGTGCTGTCATTAAAAGAAGGTATATCTGAAGATACATATTAAAACGATATCAACATTCCACGTGTACCTCAGAAGGCCCAGTGATGAATTCAACCATATTTAAATGACATGGTTTGTGTGTTGATACAGACATGCTTATGATTCCACTGTACAGAAACACTAGTTGATTAGGTTTGGTTCAAACTTTGGAACAACTTCACCTCGGTTTCGATGTGAGAGGCTGGCATCGTTTTGGGTCCAAGTCTAAAACATTCTACTGAAACGTTACCCTGGAAATCCAGAGTTCTCGCGAAAGCACAATTTGAATTTGCTCAGCGAGTCACTGTGGGAATGAGTAATTCCCCTGGATCCGAACATTAACCAATCACGTCGGTGTATCTGATATAGGCGGGCCAGAAGCGAGCTAAACAGACGACAGCGCTGCTACGGAATCAGTCAGTAAACATTGCAAGATGGCTACGGATGAACACCAGTTTGAAACGGCTTTGGCCGCTACAATAAAAGAGTTAGACTTGTCTTTACCTCTAAAAGAGGAACAGAAGACGCCGCTCAAAGCTTTCCTTTGCAAGAAGAATGTTTTTGCTGTTTTACCGACAGGATACGGCACGAGTCTAATCTATCGGTTAGCTCCGCTGGTATCTTAGCGTATGGGGCTCTGGATATGTCACCCCGTGCATTCTTCTGATTGGCCATTTTAATTACTCGTTGCCAGACCCTACAGTTTTCTAGATGTGGGTCTGGATTTCGAGGCTACCGAAACGTTACAATCACACAAAAATATTCAGAACAAAAAAATCTGAAATGTCTGACCAGGTGCTGTAGCTACTGCTGATGGAGGTGTGAGGTTGTTCCCAGTCCCATTAGCACGTCCCAGCCTCTCCTGGATGATGTTCAACTGCTGTCGAAGGCTGGAAACGGTGGTCTATGAGGAAAAGTAAAAAAGGTTCACCCAATTAAACTTGGAAATTTGGAAACTTGTAAACTTGTAAACTTGGATTTGCTGAACTCTCTTGTAGTACACACAGTTTTCACTCGTTGTTTGGGAGTCCAGAGTTGATGCATATTTCTACTGTTGGATATACTGCAAACATTAAAGAGTTAGGGTTAGGGTCAAGAGGGAGGGGGAGTCAAACGGCCGACAGCCAGGGACCCTTCCAGGCTACTGCACTGCCACACAGACACACCAAAACCAGGCTGGAGAAATGGGAAATGTGAAGCAGATCCAGATCCTGAGCATGTGGACTGCAGAACCAGCCGGCGTGTGACCAGAGTGCGATGCAAGCAGGAAACCCAAGAACAGCCTGTGTGTTTCAGTGCTCATAACAAACGTAGAGGGATAAACACATTCTGGAACGGGGTGCAGGGAACGGCTGGCACAGTACATCAGAATAAGTAAATAAGGACTTAGAATGAAGTGAATAAAGCTGTTGATACATCAAAACCCATTCAGGGATGAGTTCAATGCTGCTTATAATGCCATGATTGATCTATATTTATTGAATGAAACTTTTTAAATGGGTTTTCACTTTTGTTCAAACCACTGGGTACTTAAAATGGTGTCAGTGAGTGCAAAACACTGAACTCTATTATGTATTATCAACAAAATTCCACAATGTAATTACTGAGTGATTATGTTGTAATGCAGTTGTATGAAGTGTGTCCAATGGTGTCATAATTCTGAGCACTTCAACAGTGATTTTCATTCCATGAAAAACAGTGCAGTGATGGGCAACGCATAATGAAAGGAGCACTTGAAACAACACCGTAACCAAATCAATCTTGTATGCAGTGTATTTGTAAATGTGAGTTATTTCATATTTTCAACCACAATTGGTACGCTGGGCTTGAAAATAATATTAACAAAACTCGAATACCCCTTTTTTGGGGGTCTCGGAACAGCTAACCACTATCTATTTCTTTTTTACAGTATTATTTTAAGACCATTCAGGGCCTCTGTATATATGTGTACCAAAACACATACACACCCCGGGACAGATGGCTACCTCGCAAGGACCAAGTAGAGTATAGGTCAACATTTGGCGCCTTATCTCTAATTAGTTGACTGAAGACTATCGGCAAACATTGAGAGGCTGGGGCCCAAGTCGGACCATGGGAAAATCAACAAGCTACTACCGAGTGAGAGGCTAACCGACTCCCTTGGTCTCACCAGTCGCCCAGCCGAGTCCACCACTGCCCACTCACTGTGAATATCAGTTCAACAAGAAATCTTGATATATATCATTTTTATCTTTAGCACTTTGAATGAGTGACACAATTGTCTCATGATTGATGCTCGTCTGGAAAAGTGATTGAAATTAAAAAATACAATTGAAATTTTAAAATGGTATTGCAGGTGTTCATAAACGTGCAGTAGCCACGGACTGTCAGTAGGGGGAACCAGTCCAAAGACTTGCGTGCGGTCAGTTGGACACCAGGGGAGGTAGTGCACGGAGTCAACCAAGCATGTAAAATGAGTTCCCAATGGCACCGTGTCCATCAACTGTGATTGAGCATTACTTTTTCCCCATCCCCTTCACATCAGACTTTGATGCGCACCATATGCTGCGATGCAACCCAAGAATGCACATGGATCCCAAAGACCAAACAAGATTTCAAAAGTGAAAAAAGGGACAGAAAAAAACCCCAACAATGGATTTCAGAGAAGTTCATCCATTTTAAACAACGATGTCGTGCATCCCGTTCCAAGAATAACATCTGTTGAAAGAATTGAGAGGGAGAGGACTCCACTGGATTCCAATGAATAACATATCACACTATAGTGGAACACCAGTGGGGCGATACGCGCTGCTCAGACGGAGTACCTTCAGTAAAGAGAAACAGCGGTGGATCTTTCGGAGGTCTGTTCCCAGCGCCGGCGTCACCTCTGGGTCAGTGTCGTCCAAAAAGTCCTTCACTTGCACTTCTAACCTAGAAACACACATTCCACATAATTACAAACGATAATGCAGGACATAAATATTAGTAGATGCAAACGAATGCAATAACTTGTCAGTAGTATGTATGAGTAATGCAATAAAACACACACGCACACGCACACACACACACACACACACACACACACACACACACACACACACACACACACACACACACACACACACACACACACACACACACACACACACACACACACACACACACACACAC